>JAWWEM010015201.1:0-22840 GCA_035582935.1 Ormyrus thymus | reverse complement strand
TAAGAGTAGTGAGTATTCATTAAGTCGTATTTTAAGTCAACGTGTATTAAATATTAGTAATCCTTTCTCTCTGTGTAGTTATAAGTAAATGTACATGTCCAAAAACTTTTCCTTGAACTGTAGTTTGATTTAAAAAAAGATTTATACTCTATTATTTTTTGAAACAAAAAGTCTGCTTTACGTCTGACGTATTTTTATCCTAAATAAAAACTAAAAATTTATAAAAAATGTTATAAGAACTGAAAAACTGTTAAATGCATCTTTTTGTACATACATAAGTACCTTTCTCTTGATGGTTACGGAAGTAATATTTATGACTCACTAATAGCTGCATCGTAAAGCGTACGTATAACTACATGAAGTAAAAGTATAATAGTTTGAACATAGTGGATGAGTTTTGTTAACATCAGTGAAAACTAATGTGCTCCCATTAAGCGATCGAAGAAAAACGTTTATTGTCAGTAATCGATTCCGCCGAAATAAAGCGTTTAACGACTAAAATAATTTGCTCAAAGACTAAAAAATTTACCGTCTAATTGTTCAGCTACGGAATGCGTTATTAAGTCTTCTTTACCTAAATATAAGCTCTAGGCTAAGTTTAAATAAATTTAAAATTAGAAAACGTTAACTACTTGAAATACTGAACTAACGGCGTGAAACATTTTTTACACTGAAAACGAAATGTAAAATGTATATTATTAATTGAATTAAAAATTGAATAGAATAGTAGAGTAATTTATTGGCACCAAAGCATACAAACACGTTTATTTTACGCGAGAAGTATATACTAGTAGTATTTTTTGCAGAGTTCATCTGCTGGACTACTAGCTCATTGCTGGACTAAATCCATTCTGCATTTTATCGTAACGCCGAGATTTTCTTAATATCAGTCCTGAGGGACGTTCCATGTGCAATTACCTAACAATAAAGCAGTGGAGGTAGCAACCTGTAGCGGACGTACGTAAGTAAATCTAGTAATAAATACTGCCACAAAATGCTGCCTGAATGAATCTGCTGAATCTGATGTAGTTTAATATGTGCTATTAAAAATTTTTCAATTCGATAATGTGCTTTAATGGGTATTGATAGTTACATAAATATTTAGGATTTTGCATTTGTGCATTGTGTTAAATTAGCAGTTAAGTTTTCAAAATGTAGTAATATTTACTCAGGAGTCGCGTTTTACTAATTTAGCGCCATGGAGCGATGTTTGGCTCAGACGGTAAGGTTCTTGCCTAAGATAGGCAGTTTTTATTAATTTTTTTTCTGCATGTTTAAATTTAAATTTTATATAGTAGTACACTGGTTGTCCTAAAAATTATGTATTAAAAAAATTGTATTTATTTTTACCAGCGCCAATTATATTCCATAATAACTCGAGCTTTGTAGACAAATAGAATGATATTACGTGTTATAACGTTAGTTTTATGTTCTTTATTTTGTACTTATGTATATATCTGTAAATACTGAAACAATAAAGAAAACTTTAAAAAAGTAAGGTCAGCCGGATTTTTCGGGGGTGTAGCTCGCTTGATCTTCAGCCACTTTATTAAGTACATTGATCGTGCTGAGTGCACGAGTAATAATAAGGCTGGCTGTTGCGCGTCTCGTTCGTGAGCCTCGCCCGGTGGGTTTTTCCGTGGTTCGATCGGTAAGAACAAAGGGAATTGATGCGTACTGCAAACTCAAAGGCCCTAGTCTCTTCCGATCGGAACAAGCACCACTGTGGTAAAACGTGTGCTTTGTTTACAAACACATCGACATTAAATATGATAAAAGAACATTAGCGCGATATTAGAGCGCAAGGGAGAGCGCGCGTGACAGCGGAGTCAGGTTGGGTCGACCCAATCCGTATAGTATAGAGCGAGCGAGAAAAAAGCGCGCCTAAGGGCGTTGTCAGACCCACGCGAGGTTTTTAGAGAAATAGTATATTGCTCACCCAGGGAGGAGAAGAATTGTCAAGCTCATAGCTCCTGTAAATTGACACCCGATTCGAAGGCGAGGGTGTCAAACGTGAGCTATGAGCTTGCCATTTTACTACCCGAAGTGCGTATACTATTTTTCTACTCGACGCCGTCGGAAAGCGGCAACTCCAATTTTAGAAAGTTGGGGCTTTCCGGTCGAAGGGCGGCAAGGTGCACGACGTTCCAGAATTTTCTGAAGCGACGCAGAAGATTCATTTTGACCTTCTGCGCACTTCGGCACGAGAGCGGGGGTGAAAAGATTTTCAACTATTACCTTAGATAGTTCAAAGTGTAGATGTCGCTTCAAAAGAAACAGACCTGGCGAGAGGACACTACCGAGCGCAGGTCAGTCAGTCCCGCCAGTTATTCGTTACTGAGCTGTGCAGGAACGTTAACGTATACAGAAAAAGTGCTTGAAGCTTGTAACCAAGAAAAGATTGATTCAAAAACGATTTTAGAATATTAACGTTTTTGTTGCAAAGATGGATTCGGAAAAAAAATCTTTCAGCAATGATTTTATTTACCAAGAGAAGTCTATAAACGAACAACTTAATGACTTTGACAAAGTTCTAGAACATATATATCAGAAAATGGTATGTGCACCAAGTATAGAGGACACATCAGGTAATGTGCCTGATAGAAACAATGAGATAAAAGGATTTGTAGAGAATCAGAGTATATTCAAAAAACCAAGAGGACCAGCACCCCGAGCACGACCATCACGGGGAAATATTTTATCGGAGCGTCCGCATATATTCAAAAAACCAGAAGGGCGAGCACCAAGGGCAAATAAGAAGACTATACGAACTTCTGCAGAAATCCAAGAGAGTGGTTCCGTCACTGTCTAGACAATGCGATAGACATGCCGAATGAGACTAATAGTGCTTCCGTTTTTTGATTTTTAAATGAAATGGAAAACAGAATGAACAGTGAAGAAAGTGAAGAAAGTTAGAACAATTGTGCGTTTCAACTCTAGCCAGAAATAATTTAGACAAAGCGTTTTAGACTAACATAAACTATAAGATATTGTTGCAAGAGGTTATCTATAATATATTAAACTGTAATAATGCGTCTTAAAAATAGAATGTATTAAATTGTAATAATGCGCCTTAAAAATAGAATGTATTAAACTGTAATAATGCGTCTTAAAAATAGAATGTAGTAAACTGTAATAATGCGTCTTAAAAATCTTTGTTAATTTTGTCAAGAATTTGTGATTGCAGTTTTTGGATAAATAAATTATAATTATAATAATCTGGTCTGTATTATTTTCAAAATATTGAAATGCAATTGGGCCAGACATTTGTGCCGTTCAGGTCGTGCAGCTGTCGGGTTTTGCAATTATTACTTTATAGCTACATTTCCGAAAATTTATTTTCTGCAGATGCTTAATTACAGTTGTTCATAATAACATAAAATCCTCGTTAACAGTTCGAACGCACGTAGGGTTTTATTACGGTTCTACGAACATGCAGGTATAACGGAGTAGAGGTATAAATGGAACGCAGGGTCGTGCGTTGCGGCCGAGGCGACTCGAGGTGGCCTATGCAAAGAAAGCACACTGTCAGTCCTGGGAGATGCGAAAGCCCGCACAACCCCTTCCACGGCTTCGCCCTCGAGCCTAATGGCCACAGGTCTGTCTTGCGGCTTCTCTGCGCGCGTGGGGTCTCCCATGGATTAAGCTCTCCTTATCGATTCGTGCTAAACTGCAAAGGGACGCTTGCGGTGCCAAATGCCCAGAAAAGATCCTCTTCTGTTCGAACTTATACCTGCGCTTTAAGCCTTAATTGTCGCCTAGTTATATCCGTGGCACAATTTATAAGGGAAAGAAGAAAAATTTTTCTTGCCTATGCGGCGACATACTTGAAGAACAGAATTTCATAGACTCACTACTTTTACCATACATCGTGACGAAGCTTAGATGCAGTTACATTGACTTAAAATTTACATGGCTTATTCAATTAGAAGAGCTAATATAGATATATAGGTACTTGTAAGAGCGCGAAGTTTTTCAAATCATAAAATTTCGCACAAGTATCTGAAAAATTTTATAAAAAAAAAAAGAAGAAAGAAGTAGTACTGATTTGTACATTGTACTTATATAAACATGCTGGATCCTTTATTTTAAGTAGTCATACTTATTTTAACCAAAGGTAAACCTACAGTTTTACGATCGCAATAAAATTTAAAATAAAAGGGTCTATTTTCTTCCGAATTGACGTAAAAAACATAGCATCAGTCAAAAACAAGTGAAAATATATGAGCTTCTAAACTATGCTTCTAATGTGTGCTCTTAGTTAAAATCTCAAAACTAGACATTATTACACTTTCTACAAATAATATGAGACTATTCAAAGGACCCCGCACGTTCTTACGAGAAAGTGGCGCTCGGTGAAATTAGCTGAATTTTTGGTATCATGTACTTCATAATGAAAGGTTAAAATGAGAGGTTAAAAAGCTCTATTTATATTGCGTAGTATATCTATATATACGTATATATATAAAAAACTTTAATTTACTATAAATTAAAAAACGGCTCCTTTTGTAATACCTCAAGCGACGTTTAGCTATCATATACTATCGGCAGAGGAAACGCGTAGGCAGCGTGAAATAGTTCTAGTCCTCCTTACTAATTTAACGGTGACAGACGATCGCTGCTGTCGGGCAAACCGAGAGAAACTTGGCTATCGAGTGTTAAGCAAACACAAGTCGATCATTGCTGCATCCGGATCTGGCTGGGATTACCATGATAAAATACCCGCCCATCAAGCAAACAATTCGACTGCCGCGGGTCCAGGGAACAGAAAATTACGGATCAAGCGGTTGCTTAAAGTTACAAGTTCTACTGACTTTTATTAGAAAGAGATTATAGTGATTTTTATTTTATGTTAATAAACTCGGATAACATTTGAGTAGATATTTAAGTATTTATTGCCTTATTGATTTGCTTATGTTTGTAAAAATAAAAAGTTACATAATAAATAAAAATTTGTTTAAACCTTGCATTAAACTATTTTAATTTCTTGTATTATCATTTTTCACTAATAATGGTCACACTTTGAGGGTCTGATTATGATACAAATTGTAGCAAGAGAATATTCCGCATAAAAAGTAAATTACTAAGAATCAAACTTGAAGATGTTACTATGCCTAATGTTTTTGTCAACAGCTTTTTATATTATTCAAGATAAAAATCTTGAACAGGGAATGTTTCTTTACTACCCTCACCTTAATATCCAGATATAATAAAAAAAAAGTTTTAAAAAACTTCTGAAAGTGACAATTACCATCAAAGTTTTAAAGCTGCAAAAGCATACTTCATATGTCTCTTTTCCAAGTAATGAACTTGACAATAAAAGCCTTAGTGAGTTAGCACGATATGTGCATGAAAGGAAATTTATAATTAGCATTACTTTTTAAATACAATCTACATAAAACGAGTAAAAGGAAGTGTAATTAATTATTAAGTAAGCCTATCAGTGAATACGTACTAAAATATCATCCAGTCAAAGTGGTTTTCACGCTAGATGTCAGATTTGGATAACTTTAATAACTCACAAATGTATTGAAAGTTGGAAATCTTCTTGAATTCATAAAAAATGAATAAGAAACCTCTTCAATCAAGTGACTTCTATAACAGAAATGTCACGTTCTTATCGAGAAAGCTGTCGACCCTTAAACGATTTGATTAAGCAGCGCAATTTTTGGACCGCCACTGCTTCTCTACACTGCGTTTTCTGCTCAGATGAATTTCGAATTTGTCGTATTCAAGAAATACTTGAAGACTAAGTTATTGGATACGCTCTAATGACTGAAATTCGAAGTGCAGAGTATTTTTTTATTGAATTATCTTCTTTCATGGGATATAAGTTGGATTGAAAAATAAGATTTTTCGATTTGAAAGAATAATAGATTCATGATATTATTTAAAATTAAAATTCTGTGTTTGATAATCAATTGCGTGTTTTGTTTTACATATTATATGAAAAGAGTTTAAGTTTTTTAAACGTATTTTATTTAGACCAAGTTAACATTATTTTAATATGTGAAGAAAGAAAAATTGCTTTTAAGCTCCGATAGCTTAAAAGCAGTTTTTCTAGAAATTTAAAGAATTCTTTTAGATTTTGCGGGTCTTTTCTTTGCAATGCATTACAGGCATTAAAGTGCAATTTCAAAGAAATCTAAAGATTTATTACGCATAAAAAATAAGAATGAGAAGATGAATAAAACTGTAGTATAAAAGCCTGGATCAAGAAAACAATGTAGAATACATTATTCTGTTTTATTTATAATACTGAGATTTTTAAACATTGTATATGAACGAAAATTAAAGTAGGTTTCAAAATTTCTTGTTTAAAATTTGTTTTCATATATTTATAAAAACAACTAAATTTTCATAGTGCAAAGAATGTATCAAAAAAGATGATAAAGGTTTATCATATTATTAAAAACTATTATTATATGTATTATTAAAAACTGTTATTATATAATTATAAAACTACCCTTTGTATACAAAATTTTAAGCTAAACAACTAAAATTTTGAATGTAAGCTTTTTTAAAGGCGTATTACTTAAAATATTTCATTTATTGAACATAAAAAAATCGCGTGAAAATCAATGAATAATAGAAGAGAACATTTACAACATTTTTCAATATTATACTGAATAAGTCAAATAAAAATGTATGCGTAGAAAAAGAAGTATCTCTCTTACATGCCAGCTAAGAGAAGTTGTATTTTCTAACAAGGTATAAAAGGAAAAGGCGAAACGATATTCCGATGGGTAATAATATTAATAAAGTTTCAGTAATTATATCGTTTCACGATTGACTCGAACCGAAACGAAACAATGTCTTCCTTCTCGTTACGCGTAAAGTCACTTCTCGAGTACAATGGAAACGCCTTGGAACAGTTTTAAATTCATGAAAAAATAATATGCTTTCTCAGTGTGACTTTCTATAGTCATACAGTGACAGACATATTTCAATTTTGTTAGAAATAGAAACTTTGTAAAAATTTGCTTTCTAGTTATAATTAAAAACGAGACTTTTTATCATTACTGCGAAGTGTCACCTAATATCTTCTAACCATTAACAACAAAGTGCAAATGTGGCTATATAACGCTGAAAATAAGTATTAAAAAATTTGTGGACAAGATTAAATTCTTACATAAAGTGCCGTTTGGCAAAAACAACAAATACAATAAGTTAATTTGAAGTAAAAGGCCATAATATCTTACCTATTTTGTTTTACCCTATTTTGCATGTTGAACTACATTTTTTTAAGCATACTCTCAAATTAATTTATAAAATTAACATAATACCTTCGCGGAATGCTTTTATCATAAGAAATAGTCGAAGTATTTCGAAAATTTAAATGAAATATCAAACATCTACTCAGGTATCGACGACATATCCTTTTCGAGGGGAATGCCTCACAAATTGCGGTCTCTTTTTTTTCAACGACAGTTTCAATTACAACTTTTAGTTTGTCCAATGCAGTATAGACAAAAGCTCGAAGCTCTCCCAAAGATCCAGAGCAAATTTCAATCCATAACTGCAACCGTCTCACCATAAACTTATTGAAATATCCAGCTTTCAGCATCAATAATTTTCTGCTCGATGCCAATCCCAATAAATAATTGCCGAGGCACGCGCTGCCCTCGTGCAGCGCAGGCAAGTTTTTCTTAAAGACCCCTTACATCATTCGGGCGCAGGCTGACCGCGTATATATTTATCGATCTGATTAGCCGCGACGTGCATACCCGGCGGAAAAATAAATACGCGGCATTACGCTACTGACATAACTATTTCGCGCGCGCGGGTTTTTTTTTTTTCTTGCTCCTCGCCCGCGTCCTGCCTATCCTTGGTGCTTTCGAGCATACATGCTCGAGGAGAAGGGCGCGAAATTGGAAGCCGAGCAGGCGGGATGGCGCGCGCGACTTGGACTCGCGGAGAGAGGTGGGAGTGAGTATAAAGACGAGAAATAAGCCATGGCGCCGGTTAGTGAGTTTAGTGAGAGTGGCGTGAGCTTCAAACCATCGCGAGAGCATACCATGAAGGTACTGTGCACTCTAAAGAAATTTCAAGATCTTTCCCTTTTTTTTTTCTTTTCCTTCGTCGTTCTGCTTTATTCGACTGATGCGCGGGTGAAGTGACGTGAAGATTTCTCTTTTCGAAACGTCGAGGCGCAGGAAAGCCGGATAGTTTTTAAGTGATGTAGCGTCGAGATGCTTTATTTTCAATTTGTTGATACGGCCTGTTTTTTTTTTTAAAACGGAGGACTGACGTTTTTACAGTGATTGATTAGTTGAAAATTTAGGAACGATCGCCCTGGATTTTTTATTCCTGTTTTACCGATATCACTGCTTTTCTCTTAAGATTATTTGGGGTAAAATTTATGTTTACTTGGGCAAGAGTTGTAATTGAAAAAAAGAAATAATTCATAAAACGTTGTGAATTTTTTTAAATTAAAACCACAGTGAAATTCAGTGAACTGCTTTTATTCATGAGATTTAACAACGTTAAGGATTCATCGGAGTGCTCCGACGACTATTTCGGTCCCTTTTACTTTCATCAAGCAGTCAATGGTTATTGGGCAATTTAAAAAAAAATATGAATTTAGCTTTCTAAACGAAATTTACGTGTAAATCTGAAAAGTTTTCTATTCAAACAAGTTTTAAATCAAAACAATACGTCATCGTAGAAAGTTAAAGAAACCTTTCTCCCGAAGAACCCGCGAATACTTATCAGTGTTCCCAGTGTCACGTATCATAAATCTTCCGCAAAAAAAAAAAACAGAAAAAAAATCCACCGATCGCACCTGCAGAAAACAGACGCTATTATGAAAATGAATCGAGAGAACAGTTAGAGCGACCGCAAAACCGCGCCGGAAAACCGATATAGAAGCCTTCGGAATCCGCGCAGAAATCCGGCTGCCCGAGAGTCGTCAAGGAGTCGCGGAAACGCGGAGGAGCCCCGCGAAAGCGAAATCCCGGGAGCGAGCTGAAAACTTTCGTCGGAGGGATCTCCGGGCATATCATCCGCGGAGCGGGCGATGAATTCGCTTGAACTCGCGCGCGCCTGCGCGAGAGTGAACGCGCGGGCCTGCACATGTGAAAGTTACGCGTGGCCCGTAACCTTTCATCCGATCTCTTTCTCCTTTTCTCCTTCCTCCGGTGTCTTTCGGCGCGCGGCGCGGCGGCGACGGCGGCCGCCTGACATTGATCATGGGAGATTCACTGGGTTATTTCTCGGGCGCTTCCTCCTCCTCGGCGCGCTCGATGCCAAGGACAGCCACGGGCCTTGCACCCGAGACGAGTGGAGCGGAAAAAACTTATCTGCAGCGGTGTGGATTGTTGGGTGTAGCTTGGGTCGATTTCGAAGAGAATGTTGGATTGCGCTTCTGGGGTTTTTGCACTTTGGGGAAGTGATTTTCAAAGCAATTAGTAGGGTGGGAGAAAAAATTGTTAAAGAGTCGGGCGTGTTCGCCGAGACGATGAAAAGATCAATTCAAATTACGGATTAATGGGCCGTGAAACTTCTTAGATTAGAGTGCTAAGCTTGGAGCGAAATAAAAAACGATGGAAGAAAGTAAGCAAGTGGTATCTTGAGGCTGGTTACGCTAACAGATGTTTCTCAGCTTTAAAGCAATTGTCAATGAAAAATAATGCAAACACAGTTTACGTCTAATAACTTTTTAGCGCCTTGCGAAAAACAAAAACTCTGCCAAAATTACAATCACGAACAATTTGAAAAAATGTCAATTTTCAAATCAAGGCTTTTCATTTAATAATCTATCTGGGCAAATATTTTTTTGTCCTAAAAATTTCTTATTTTTAATTAAAAAGATAGTCTTGCGCATTACAGGCACTGTTTATAAAAGTAGAGGTATTTCTCGGATCTAAAAAATATTGCACATTTTCTGCAGTAATAAATTCCTTATTTTAAAATGTCAATATCGGATTTTTTTTGACATTTTGCCTCGACATTATTTATTGAACGATATCTAGTGAGCTGTATTGGAAAAGTTCTTTAAGATCGCGTTGAAGGTGCGCTATAATATTTTTTCAAAGGAATATTTCCCACGACAGTTCAAGCCTTATTAGATCTTTTACGATTGAACGAGTTGTGAAATCAAAAAATGATCTGGCTTTGCATTTCAGATTTCTTTAATAATACGAGAAAATGTAGAATTATTGCCGTCACCGTTAATTATAATATTACTCGTATATAATCCATCAAAAAGAAAAGCGTGAACTGCGTAATACTTGCTTTTAATTTTCTTTATTAAAAAAAGTTTAATTCTTTAATAAACGTATAATGTACAACTGAGCTGTATTATTAATTAAGCAAAAAGGTTTCTTAATTCTATCTCAACGTCTTTTTTGGACGTTCAAAATGTGTATTTTCGATTAACACGATTTTATTCTTATTTATCATTGTTTTATCATTAAAATTTTAATAAAACATACTTGCACTTATTATTAAAAAAATTATATAGTATTAAATTTTCTTGAGCAAGTAAACTTGAATGAAACTTGCATTCATAAATCCAGCGAGTAATTAAAGCAAGCCTTTTACGGAGACTGACTAAATTCCTTACTTTTTTATAATTACATTTTAAACGTACACCGCGACGAGCGACAAATCACAGAAACCGAAAATTAAACTGCCAAAAAGCGGCCCGCCAATTAACGGGAGAGAAAAACTAAGCGTCCTCGTGACAAAGAGGTGAAATTCGACAAACGCGCGGAAGGAAAGAAGAGGGGGAAAAAAAAAGAACAAAGAGGCGCCTCCTCCGGCTCGGTACAAACGACATTTTAAAAAGAGCGTCGCCGCTCCAATTTTCCTTTTCTTCTCCTCTCCCTCCCTCCCGGTCTAATATGCGACATGTGAAGCCAAGTGCGTCGGATGTCGCCGTCGCGCCGCAGAGGAGGAGAGCGCGCACGTCTGCCTCTTGCCGCGCTACTCCCGGCCGCCTAACTTTCACCCGCGAGAACACCGTCTGCTCGCTCCAATTGCTGCCGGCCTGGAGGCGCTCCATACGCACGGAACGCGCACACCGGAGTGCATCCGCGGCTGGGCGCGGAAGCTCATTGTCAATCTCGCGAAGTCGCACGGCCCGTCGTGTGCGTCGTTTGCGCGAGCTTGAGCGGGACGGGTTTAAGGGGATGGCGCACCGCGAGATAAAGGCGCTCGCTTTCGGCTGCTACCGCGCGGTTATTTCCCGACGGCGCAGCAGTTGTACCTCGCCGGGTTTTACGAGATCTTGAGGAATTGAATTGTAAACTGTTGCGTAAGGCCACGAGCGGTCCGAAAAATTGCTGAACGCTTCGTAAATTGAGCGCTTAATAAGGTATCTTAGAATTACTGGAATTATCTTCCTCGTGAATTATGTGTATTAATGTCATTTTACTTATATAAAAAGTTAATGAACGAAAAACGGACTTTTTTACCCTTTTAATCTAGATTTCTTTTGTTAAATCTATGAATTGAATTCGAAATTATTAAAAGATATCCCATTGCTTCTTATTTCCGTGAAAGGGTAGTGTAAAAATTGACAAAAAATTTACGTTTTTTAAATAAATCATATAACTTATATGCGAAATGACGAAAAGCGAGGGTGTTTAATAAACTTCTTTCAGTGATCCCTATAGAAATGGTATAATAGTTCTGTTTTTTGTAGTTTTTATTTTAAAAAGACTTGAATTCAGATTTTAAGGGGAAAAAAAAATTTGAGATCGTTAATCATGAAAACATTTTGAAATTAATTTTACTCGATATCCCGTAGGTATATATAATATTCTAAATTTACGGTACAGAGCGTCATTTCTTAATGGCTCCTTTTTGCTATATTTTTAACTTTTGAGCGTAGATCTCCCTTATACTGACGCTTTACTGGAAGCAATAAATTTCCACGCCTCAGAGTATTATTTTCAATTTAGAAATTAAATTAGAATTATTATCATCAAATATATTTACTTTTTCTTTATAAAAAAGATTTTCTTACGAAATTTCAGTTCCAGCACATTCTTACGTTATCAGTGAAGTTAAATGAGCATACCTCCTTTCTGCTTGCTTGTCTTTCAAATTGCCTCGCATTCAAAAGAAGAACTAACGTTAAAATTTCTAATGCGGAAGTAAAACAATGGTAAAAATAAGATAGAGATTAGGGTTGTGAAGTATCATTATCGTTATTTTAAAATTGTTTAAACTTTCTTGAAAAACAATTACTGCAAGTCAATTAAAAAAAAAAAAAAAAACAAAAATTCGTGCAGCGCAACTTCGCGAACAGTCTCAGGTGAAATTTTCGCGTTTCAATTAACTCCTCATCTCGTGCTTTCACTTTCCATTAAATTTTTACACCGTACCCGCATAGAGAGCAAATTACCTTCAAAAAAATTCCCAGCAAACGAAGTTTCACGAAACCCAGACAAACGCGCTAATCAAATCGAGTTTTCGAATAAGCAAGTAATCAAGGAATCGTACTCCTCCAGGTACCGGCGCTGCTCTTTGTCGCCTTCTGGGCGACAGCGAGCTGCTCTCCGGGCGCGTCGACGACGACGGCAAACGAGAACTCAAAGCCCAGCAGCGAGCTGAACCGCGCGGCGGCGGCGCAGCTCGAGCGACTGGCACCCTTCCGCCGCTTCGACGAAAACCACGCCGGCAACGGCAAGCTGCCCCGACAAGCCTCGAGCTCAGCCGGGGCCGCGGCGAAGAGCGCAAACGAGCTTGCGGCCGAGCCGCAGCTCCAGATCCCCATCGATTTCGTCGAGCTCTTCCGCATCTTCGGCCTGGACGCGGCGAGTCGCGACCGGCGCAGCGACGTCCAGCTAACTCCCGACAAGATGAGCAAGCTGGATAAGTACGCGGATAAGATCATGCAGGACGAGCGCGTGCAATCTTACATGCAGGAGCGGATCAAGCGGGACGGCTACGGCGGAGGCTACGGACCGCCGGCGGGAGGAGGCAGCGGCGGCTCCGGGGCCTTTGTCTCGGGACTGGCTGGACAGCTGGTCGGCAGCGTCGTCGGATTGTCGTCCGGGTCCTCTAAGGGCTCGAGCAGCTCGGGCGGACACAATCCCGCGCCGGTCTACGGACCGCCTTCCTATCATTCTGTGAGTATTTGCGTTATGCGAAGAATTTTCATTGCTGCGAGCTCTTACGGAGTTTTTAATAAATAATATACGATAAAAATTCAAGGCTTCGTTTTGGAAGAAAGAATGTGTGTACATTTGAAAATTAAACTTTATGTTATTTAAAATTATATTTAAAAAATATTAAACTAATTGAAAACGGGGTTTTCTGTATAACATATAATTCGCGTTAATGAATCCTCTGAAAGTGCATCCCTTAGACATCTCGTTAAAACTGAGTTATCTTCTAGTACGAATAAAACAAGATTTTTGGGTCAAACTTTTTTTCCCAACTTTTGACTGAGGTGTCTTATGCTGTAAATTAAAACCGAACTTTTGAAGGTGGAGAGTAAGAAAAATTTAATAATGATTATATTTATAATAAGACAAGGAACATTTTTTCTGTTTCGGTTCTGATTCATTTATAATTCTTGAATTATAATTTTTTCTATTAACCCTAAATTTCTGCGCTATAACCACCTTAAGTGTTTTTAGAATTTAAATGCAGGTGTTAGTCAGATAACTATCGCATTTTCGCATCCTATATAA
Organism: Ormyrus thymus; assembly: GCA_035582935.1. Taxonomy (NCBI): domain Eukaryota; kingdom Metazoa; phylum Arthropoda; class Insecta; order Hymenoptera; family Ormyridae; genus Ormyrus; species Ormyrus thymus. The sequence continues at coordinate 9,191 of JAWWEM010015201.1, read as the reverse complement.
GTTAGACAATACCCACAGTTTATAGCTTATCTCGTGTTGAGCTCTGAATACTGCTTTAATATTTCTCTTACAAATTCTATCGCACGAAAACATCAAATATTAATCTCATCGTCCAACTAAATCGCGCCCAAATAAAAGTGGCAATTAAAATTTTGCTAATAGAATTCTGATTAATTGGTGTAATCTGAGTAATTGGTGACGAGTAGGGCTGCTATGCATTGAGAGATCAAGCCAGTTTTACACAATCTGCCGTATATTCAGGTGCTCATTCATAGGATAGCTTGTCGAATTACTGCCGGCATTGTTTCGAATTTGCATATTGATAATGAAATGGTCTAATAAACAGCCAAATTAGATTTTAAAGTACATTTCTCTATGCTAAGTGGCTCTTTTTTGCCAAAAATAAAATCATTTTAAAATCTAAAATAATCGTTAGAGAAAATATATTAAATATATAGTTGTACGTAAATTAAATTTAAAAAAAATGCCAGTCCTGTAACTGAATTTGACCTGGAGTAATTAATTGATTATGCAAGAAGTTAGAATTAATGTTTGCTAAAGTTTATAAATAAATAAAAACGTTAAAAGTGCACGTTACGAAACCATTTACCACTTCTTTGATAATATAGTGTTATAAATAGAAATAATTTCGTATCCGAAAAGGACCTCGATTAAATCATTTCAATCAAAATAAAACCGTCGCTGAAAATTGCATAAATATTATTTAGTGTACTTATTGCAATTTAAAGAAAGATACGTAATAACATTTTTCGTGCTTTACTTACGCAATGGATTTCATAGAATACTAAATGAATAGATTATTCTATTTTTTTATAATAATAATTACCATACTGACTTCAATCATCAACTGACTACTTTTACTATCACAAATTAACATTCTTTTTTATGCAAGTTACACATAGAGAAATATTTCTCATGAAATAGCATAAATTCTTCGGAAGGTTTCAGACAAAGAAATAGATTGCAGCATTGGTTTGATATACATTTAATACTTGCAAGCATTTTTTTAACAATTTAAATAGAAAACAATTAAAATATTTCAAAAAATTAAAATATTTCAACAATTTAAATATTTCACTTAGCATTAGGTGATGATATAGTATTACAATCTGATACATTTTGAACATCTTAAAAAAACCACATAAAGGGCAAGAAATTGATCTACAATTTTTCAAATTCGATTAAAGCTCGTTTTTGCAAGCATTAAAATAAACCAGAATTTTAAGTTTCCTTTTAAAAAAATCTTGCTTCTCAAGGCTCAAATGCATCCGAACGAATTTTCTCTTTAAAACCTGTACGGTCAGAAGCGAAGAAACGAAAGCTTAACAGATTCGTCTGCTCGTCGTAAAGCGCCGCAGCGAAAATAACCGAGGAGCTTCGACAAATAATATAAATGCTAATGGCCGTCAAATTTGTTTTGACAAGGTAAACAGGCGCTGAGATTGAACACTCGGCTGCTTGCGAACATCGACTCGGTGACCTTAAAATTTTTGCGCGAAAAAGTACGTGAAAGGCTCGGAGCTGCTGCTTTTCCACATTGCCGCGAGATCCCGCAGTATATCTGCAATCCGCGATTACGTTACAGATTTTCGCCAAACGCCTAAGTCGCCGAGCAGAAAGCTGCACGTTTCGTAATGCGCCAAGTCGGATTCCAATGCTTCGCGCAAGACACTTCATTTAGAAGCACGAGAAGAGAAATACACTTTATCTGGGTCGTTACCGCTTGCAATTAAGGAAGGGAAACGTGTGCGAGTTGTTTTTCCATTTTTTTCTCTTTTCGCTCCTATACTCGATGTTTCTTTATATTAGTAAACTCTGATAAACTGTTTAGTGAATTGCTTAAGAAGGCAAAATTATTGGTTTAATATTATAGATTTAGCTGAAACGAAAGTAAAGCTAAATAAAAATTTATCCTCGTTAAATTGTTATAGTTATATTTATATTTGGGTACAACGTTAAAAAATGTTGTCTGCAATCATTTATAAAAGCAAAGAACGTCGAGCGGTCTTAATCGTTCTGAAAGGTAAGACGTTTAAATTCAATTCGTTCAAAATCGTTTTCGAATCAGTAAAAAATTGCAAGTTTTTTTAATTAAATAACTTAAAACTCGGATCGTACGGCACCTCGGTTGATTGACAAATGTAAGCAAGTTATAACTAGTTAGCCGATACTGCTTCAAATTATTTACCGCTGTGAAACCAATTATGCAATTTTAGTGGTCGCATAAATTTTCACCTTTTAATAAGGCGACGGAATTGAATGATTTGAATTTTTCAAAAGACACAAAATGCCTATAATAAGTAATGCTAATAGCAGAGTTCATAGCAGCAACTCCCAGTTTTTTTCTGCTCAAGGTGGAAACTGCGTAAATGGTAATTCTCTCGTGGAATTCGCATTATTTTGAGATAGAAGTGGGAAATAAGGTTTCGATAGTTTCCGGGCTATTTTAGGATGAAATTAATTTCCAAGGATACAATTATAAAGACATTTTTACTTTCACTTAAATTGACATCTTAAAATTTAAATTGATATTTTTAACTTTTTTACATACTTGGGATTGCTGCTTGTAAAATGCATCGTAATATGTTTTTGTAGACAAGCATAATGTAAAAATTTTCAGTACTAAAAGTTTGTTTAAGCAAAAGTTTATTTATATATGTTTTATTGCTGAACAGCTAACTAAAGACATAAACAGTTTTACGCTTTTAAAAGTTTTTCTTTTGAAATATGACATTTATATTTAAATATTATTTTTCTAAATCTGATTCTTGCAAATTTTGTAACTTCATAGGATAGCTTGTCGAATTACATTTTATGAGTACATAAATCCAGTTTTCTTTCTAAAAACTTTTTTTTTCGGGTGAAACAACCTATTGTCAACTTCAAACAATAATTCCATTGATACGAAATTAATCTCCTGTCACTTGTATTTCATCAGTCCATTCTGATTTTAGTACGGAAAAGAAAGCTTCAGCGTCTGGGATTTCAAGCGAGCGATACTAAACACGCTGATCCAAGCCGTAAAGGCCATAGGAGGCGGCGTTCTGGCCTTGAAGGGTCAGTTAATAAAGGGCAGCGGCTTTTTGGTGTCGACAAAGGGGCGAATAATCAGCAGTGCCGGCGAAGCAATCACAGGCCTGGGTAAGAATTTGGCCAGCAGCGCCTTTGTTCATCCTCCGGCCCCGGCGCATCCGGGCTACGGACATGTCGGATATGCATACGAGACGCCAGCCATAGTTTGTAAGTAACAGATATCACCCTGTTTGATAAAGTTTTATAAATTTTTATAAATCTATATTCAAATGTCGTTTGAGTGTTCGATTATTGCTTGCGATCTTTTAAACGGCTAATTTAATACTTTATTTTACATTAGCTGATGCTCATTATGAGGGACCACCTCCAAGTCCTGACGCCTACCATTCAACATTTGGCACGGGTTCGAATGGTAAGTTTTAAATTTATCCTGCTTTGAATATCGAAAACGCAAATGTTTGGATTTATCATACAATATGTGATGCCTTTGGGTATTTATTTCGTTTTTGTCCCTTTTTTAATACAAGAGTTAAATTCTTTTGACTAGATAAAAAGTAATTTTGTTTAATTTTTTTGAGAAAAAATATGTTCCATGAAGCGATTTAATTACATCGGAAATAACACTTCCTTTTTCAGAGATAATAATTTTACTGATTTTGTTTCTTCAAATTTTCTAAATAAAAGCTAAAAGAGGTCTTTGCATTTAAACATAATAATTCAGATTAAATAAAGGCATTCCAAGATAAAGAAAATCTGGGTCAAACGCAAACATATTCTATGCTACGGTTTATGCTCTATTGTTTTCATCTTTATCTTTATTAAAATTAATTTACACGCTTAACCTTTAATGCTGCGAAGTTACTAAGATTAAAGCTGATGGGAAGTTATAATTTAACGCTATACGGATTAACTCGTTTCGGTACTACAAATTGACTTTGTAGTTCCGAAATGAGTTAAAGCTCGTTAAACGAATTTGAACTATGGTGAAAAATAACTTTGTAATTTTTATAATATACATGTACTGTTCAATATCGATTGCAATATTGAAAAATTTTAATTTCTGCAGAACATTGAAAGCAAACACTTCTGTTTCTCGTTGAATTTCTTATTGAAAGTTGTGTCAAAACTTTAATCAAGATTTCAACGAGAAGGAAAATGAAAAGTTCTTAAAATTAAAATTCTCAATTTAAGGAAATCTTTGTCGTTTTTCCAAAGTATTTTCTTTTTTGTAATTTCAACACAGAAATGGCACATAAAAATGTATTTTTTCAAACTGCATGTAGGTACTATTTATTTTTACTATTATACGTAACAATTTTTTACTTCTAATAAGATACGTAAGTTTTAAGATATGTAACATTCATCTGCTTCTAATCTTTAAAAGGAAAAAATTAATAATAACAATTTTGAAAATACCTTCAGGCTAATTTAACAAATAAAAGAAGATTAACTCAAAATTAACTGCTAAAAACGCCTAATCTAAATTACATAACTATTCAATAATTTTTATTATTGAAATAGTTATAAAAATAATCCAATATAAATAAATATAACTCTAAGCCTTCTTACTACCCATTTAACAATTTTTAAAAGCTTAAAAATCCTTGATTTAATTAAAACAATAACAATGAATATTTATCCCACTCTAACCTCAAAATCACGACTGACATGATTTTTCGGCGCTCGAGGTATAATATAATGTTCGATACTGGTGTTTAAGTTGATTATTTACCTCGTGAGACATCTCAACTTCCACACCAGTGTCGAAATGTACTATTGCTTAATAATGGCATAATAAGTACTTGTTGACGATTAACTAACATTAGGTTTATAGACGTACAAATGACAGACGTTACATTTACAGACGATGACACTCATCCTGGCCTTCTAATTGCCAAACCAACACCGTCAGTCGAAATTCACTCAGATCATCTTCAAACGGACCACATTCTACCAGAGCACCACGAGCCTGAGCATCTTCACACTGAGAATTATGACACAGAGCACACGCATTATGAAGATTTGAATGCAGCGAATCCACTTACCGCGGTGAAAAATGTCGTTAACCATTTAACTGGAACATCTGCCTTACATCCAAGCAACTTGGCACCGCCGGAAACTCATTCTGTTGAAGAACCGAAGCCTATTACGGGAAATGCTTTACAACTGCAAGATTATAATCAACAAAACTACGAACTTTATCCACCTCTCGGAAATGGTCCATCCGATGATGATAAACTTCCACAAGAGCCACCGAAATATGATACTCCCGTAGACTTTAAAGGTCCAAGTGATTATCCACAAAAATATCAATATACTGCAGATACAAGTTATAAGGCACCGTTTGGATTACCTCTGAAGTATGGAAGTCCACCAACCGATTATCAACCTCATAACTACCTTCCACCAAGACCGTATATTCATCGTGAACCTGACATCCAAATTGAAATATCGGATCATGACATTACCGGATTCGAAACAGGAGGTTACTCACAACAAAAACGCCATCATCCAGCTGGTTTGCACGTGGTTGCCATGCAAGGACCACTGAAAATTCCTATTTTAGGACCAAATACGCCTGGATATTATAAATATGGATACCCGCCTATGCACATGAATGCAATTGCAGGTGTCGGTAAATACCCAATGAGATACGGACCAGGCTTCGAGATTCAACAGTCGATTGGATATCAATTTAAAAATCGTCGAGATGCTTCGAAAATAAAGAGGACGTAAATTATTTTTTACAAGAAAGACTGAAGATGATAAAGTATGTGACTTAAAGGTAACACTTTGAAAGACGTTTAAGACTGATGAACTTGAAAATAAAATACTATTTAGAAAAACTGTGATGTAGAAAAAGTAAACATCATATTTTATAATTAAAATGATTTATTTTAAATGGAGTAAAAAATTACTGCTGTTTGAAAAAAAATAATATTATTTTTTCGCTCGGAAATTGATCCTTTAATAACTAAAAATTATAAAAAAAAAAAAAAACAAATCAAGTAAAACAAAGCGTATAGATAAAAAAATCTTCTGTTACAACCGATCTAGTGTATATATATTTAAATTTATAAAAAACCTTATGTTATTTATAGGGTAGAACCGCTTGTCTAATGTTTCACGTATTTCTACGAAAATTCAAATAAAAATTTTTTCTGTACGTCCTATACATTATGTGAATATTAAATAGCCTGGCAATATAAATATTTTAGGTGAAATAAACTCGAAATTTATTAACTTAGCTTTACACCTTAGCTTTCCGGTCGAATTTCGTTACGTAAACTAGCTCATTTGAATATTTTATTTTACTATCACAAAAAAGCACTTTATTTTTCGACATTTTACACATTTTTCTTTTACGATAAAAACGCTGAAAACGTTGGATATGGTAATATTTTTCCTATTAAGCAAGAAAGCTGACATTACAGAGCTCAAATTAAATAAGATTTCAGCAAGTTTCTGGCCACTCATATTATTAAGACTTTGTTTAATTTATCTTATTTAAATACGTTACACTGATTTATATTGTTAAATATATATTTTATTGAATTAGTCAAAATCTTAGCAAGTAAAAACACTGCATTAAAAATCTTATTCAAATGAAAGATCTGTAAAGTTAATGTTTCTCTTTGTGAGTACAACTTTAACTCATAAAAACTATTACATTCTTTTAGCATATGTACAATAATTAATATAAATTTTCATATATAATAAATATTTTTCAGTGGTATACGCGTACGCTTACTACCCACGGTATGGGCACTACCGGAGAGCTTGGTTAATGGGTTGAATATTCCCGGAAAAAAAATCAACGGAATCAACGAAAAGGAAGATTTGTCAGAGTGAACCGAGTCTTCAGCGGATGCCGACAACATTTGTCGAGAGTTTAGTTCCATGACACTATTTTAAGTGGAAAGTGTTTGGAATTCCCAGTCTTTAATTTATTGTATAGATCTAAGTTTTCTAGTTTTTTACTATAATTTACGTTAAGGAATTCATTGATGTTTGAAAATTTCATACATATTTACGTTGGAAAAGAGTTGTACATTGTTAATTAAAATGAATAAATACAGATTTTATATAAAAATAAGTACGTCGTAAACAGATAGTTTTTTTATGGATTGTATAATTATGCATTAGATTATAAATGCGAAATTACTCCGCAAAATTAAATTTTGTTAGTTTAATATTTGAGTTTTTTAAAATTAATTTAAAGAATGATTCAAAAAATGAATGAATTTGTAATTCTCTTCGATAGAAGATTAAATCGTTACTGATAAAGAAGGTATCTGTAATTCAGTATTCAGATATTTAATTTTTAAATTTTTCATCTATTACTATTTTGTCTATTACTATCTTGTGAGCTACTCACCTTCATCGAATTATTCAAGTGAGAACGATAATATTACAAAAATAATTTTTTACTGTATATATATATATTATCAGTCTTACATCTTAGATAGGTCACATATTTTAATTTAGTAATTTGGAATGAAAGTACAGCATGTATTAAAATCACTGTCACAAAGAGTTAGCTTTTTCAACAATATAATTATATCTACGTTATTGATTACTAATTATATGGAATAAGTCTCGATCATCTTTATACAAAATTGAATATATTGTGATAAAAATAAAAATTGATTTTTGTACGTTTATTAAATAAAAATATTTTCGTAAATGTATTAAAATACAGAAAAATTTGTCAATTACGAATACATTATATGCTATTTTTGTGTCTAAAATTTGCACGCTTAATCTATATGGCTTATGATCAGATCTTCACCTTAAATATACATTCAATATCAATTAAAACAATTATTAATGGTATGTAGTGTAATCACTTGAAATCCGAAACTAAAACATTGTAGCAACTACCTTCACACGGTAACCAGTGCCGCGCGGAATCTCATCAACGGATAGAAATGCAGTTTAAAATACCAGATAGTGCACGAGGCGGATTAAAACGTGTTTGGGGGATGACAAAGCTGGATTCCCGAATTTCTAATCGGAATTAATTATTTCAAAATTGGAAATGATGCAATAATCTATACGAAGTATCAATTCGAATTTAGTCATATTTCAACGAACGATACTAATTATCCAAGGATTAGAAGCTAAACAAAATCGAAGTTACGAAAAAGGATATGGGTTGATTTATATACTTAAAATTCGCATCTTCAAATATTGCAAAACTTTTAGCATTGGTTTTAAATTTATATGTAGATAAAAGTTTCGGAAAAAATAGTTAACATTGCTATAGCCTGGATTGTTTTTAGCTTAAAAATTTATTTAAAAAAGGCGTTTTTTTTTCAAAAAATATTTTTTATTTTAAATAAAAACTATACTTTAATTCAGACTTGTTCCTTTCTCTGTATGCTCTGTAAAGGTGACCTATATTAACAATGTGTACAATTACCAACAAAACACGCATTGACTTACCAAGAAGTTTAAAAACTTTTGCACGAGAAATCGATTTTTATCAGAATAATTCGAAAGGTGCACTAAATAATTGCACCTAATTATCTTGCATTCTAAAAATGTGTAGTTTGCTTTTTATCGTCAATCAATCTAGTTGACTTGCAAACATTACGCCAGCAGGACCTTCTAGATAATTAATTCGGAAGAAAAACAGCGATTTGCGAATGAGGTAAACAAAAAACTCGGTTCACATTCGACTAGAGAGTCTTGATGAATCAACAACTATTGGACTTTCTGTCGTAGCACAAAGTTTATTTAACATCGTGAGATCCAAGTACATGGCAATTCTCTCTTTCTCTCTCCCTCTCTTTCGGTTCAATATTTAACTTATCAATGAATCTGACGGTCAAAAGGATTCGCATATCTCGTTTGCTTCAGAAATTTTATAAATCTGTCCCTTGTACAATTTACTTAGCATCGAACTAGATTACAAATGGTTCGGTCGAAGAACCCTCTGAGTAATATTGCTGTTTCATATTAATAAGTAAGTCATGACGCTACATGTCAGTTGAATGCTATTACAATTATAAACGACCGAAAATCGGAAGAATAAATTTTATCTTGTAGAATAACATTTTTTTAATGAGACCTTAAATAGAAATTAAATTATTTGATATGACTTATAAATAGTCGATCATTAAGTAAAATAG
>JAWWEM010015180.1:0-22844 GCA_035582935.1 Ormyrus thymus | reverse complement strand
TGGCTAGGAAATGGTTAAAACATGTGGAAAAAAGCGTTTCATAAATGGGAGAAAAATGGGCGATTTCCACCAGGGCCGTCGCGTGTAATTTCAAGAACAACCACGTATAGTCTACTGGATCCAATATCCGCGATCGAGCCTCCCTCTCCGCGGACTTGAGTCGTAAAATTGCACCTTTTCAAGCGTAACTTGTTGCGAGTTACAGCGCCGCCGCGAGTTCTTTCGCGCGGTCGCAGTCATAAAACTTTATTGGACCTGTGCCTACACCCTTCCGCCGCCTGGATATTCGAATCGCGTCGCCGAGGGACGTAAAGCCGAGGCATTCGAATAAGGAGTTTTATTTATTTACGCCCTGCGCGTGTATTAATGCGACGGAGTTTTAACCGAGTCACCAGGAGGAATACGTGATTCTCGGTAAGAGCTGATCAGAGGATTTCGACGAGGACGCTTTTATAGCGAACAGTAAAACAGGAAGTAGCTTTTTCCTGCGGGAGATTTAGGAGTCAAGTAATGAATGAAATTTGGATGGCGAAGCAATGAAATCAATTTTAACGACCGGCAAAGTTTCATTGTGTAAGTAATGAAACTGAAAAAGTTACGAATTTGTTCATATATTTTTAAATTGAGTGAAATTGAGGAAAGGACCAAGAAGTAAAAAACGTTCTTTTCTAATTATTTTATAATAACATGAAAATATTTGCTTTCAATTTAACTTTAGTAAGAAGCTTTTTAAAATTTTTAATTTCACATTAGTAGGGTCAAGCGGCTCCTCTCTTTAAAAGACAAAATTTAAAAATATATCAAAAATGGAGCATACATAAAAAAGATATTTAAAGAGTATCCGAAATGGATTAAATTATTCAGTAGATTGAATTCGGCGTCCGCTTCAAGGCATCCATGAAAAGTTAAAAAGCCCTTCTCCATTTTTATCAGTGTTTATAGAGATGAGTTTTTATTGAAAAATTCATGTTTCTTAATTATACTTAAAAATAATGTGCATGCGTGATAGTTTTCTCTCTGCAGCGCAAAATATTACATCAAGTGGAAAATCTCTTTGAAAATGTCGTTTGAACGTTCGACTCTTTCGTTATTAAAAATGTAGATGTGTACCACTGCAAGGCTTTTAAGCACAATCTCTCAGTGCTGCCTGCTTATAACAAGTTCTTCTTTTTGTCATCATTTCAAATTTTCTAGTCCAACTGCTTCTTTGCTATTCTAAAAAAAAAATTTAAGAAATCACCAATCTACCGATTATTTTAACTTCTAAAAATAAATATCATGTATACAGGTTCGCTGTACATTATTAAATGTAACATTAAAACTAAAATGCTCATTCTCTAAAAGTGACGTTTTACTCCAATAATTTATTACTACCATCTTCATCATGAACATTTGAATACACTCATTTTAATGAAAACTCATTTCCTAATAACGCAGCGCACTATTTTAGCCGCAGGAAAAAATTGCGAAATAAATGATAGAACAAAATAGTCGGCAGTTTCGAGAAGGCACGAAGCTCAGTCCTCGGCAAATAGAGAAAAGGCAAACGAGCACGCAAAATCCACATCGCGGCGGCACTAACACATCCAGTCGAGACCCAAAGCGAGGAAACGCTGCCTCTCCTATGGCAATCGATACATGCAGAGAGGACGAGAGAAATAGGCCGTTGTCGGGGGGTTCGTCGATATTAAGGCGAGGCGCATTCCCCCCCTCGGACTCGTCGCGAGACGATCGCGGACATAGATCCTACCGGAGAAATGAAGGCCGCGGTGCATTTTCATCTCGGCTGGCTTTTTACGGAGGGCCGCGGGCGATCGAGCTAAAGCGATGTCCGGAAAAACGCTTATCCGCGGGGGAGAATCAGCGCGACCTATGAAAATCCAGTTCTATGCCTTTTTATCGCTGGGAGTCGAAAAATATTGTGCTTCTCCTATGCTCTGAGATCAATTTTCATTTAGAAAATGTTGCCTCGTGCCGGGGTAGAGGAATTTTCCTGGTGTGCATTTCAATTTTAAATTATTCTTATTTCAGTTTTAGAGTTGCGTGAAAAGATAAAGCTTCGTAGCGATCAGTGTTTAAGTAAGAAATGATTTATCGAAGAATTAAATAGTTTTCAGTCGCCAGAAGAAGATAATAAAACTGGAATAAATTGATGAAAAGTCATTAAGTTAATTGCGCGTTGACTTTACTCTGCATAAAATAAAATTTTAACAGAATTTCAAAGTCATAATTTTCTAAGTTGATGAAACTTCTCAATGTAACTTTTATGCTCTTTTAATTTAACGATTTTCAGCAGGCCAAGGAACATGAACGGTATTCATAATCAAGTTTTGAAGTTACAAATTTAAACTCTAACTAGAACCTCGCAAATCCATATCCATAAAATAATTAATAATGGACTACTTTATCCCTGACACCTGATAGATCTATATAACTCGTTAAGAGGAATAAAATTTCTTTGATAATTACACAAATGAACCTGACGATCCCTAAATAACCAATCCACAAGTAGTGCAATAAAGCCAATCAAAATTCAGTTAATCCACAGCCGAGTCGCAATTACTAAATACACAAAACACCGTTGAAAAGGACACGAAAGAATGCTGACACCGGTCTCCCCTTAAACCACCGATTCTGCCAACCTTCAAAAAGCCCATTCGGGCACTCAATAACAGTTCAAAGTCACGGCGCGGAATCACGCCATCGGAGGCTCCAGAAATAGCTGCTAATTCCTCTCGCCGTCGACTCATCGTGCTGAGTGCTGCTGCACTTTTCAATCGGCGCCCCGCTCGACGGTTCCTCGTAATTAAATGTAATTATAAAGAGCCGCTTCAGCGTGGGCCTTTAATCCCCGAATTTCTGCAACCGAGTGGATTTGCCGGCTAATTGCGAGGATTATTCTTCAGGGCGCGGCCGAATTATTTATTTTCGAGCGCGAGGAAACAGCAGGCAGTTGACAGTGAAACAAGACCGCGCTTTTCTCTGAGAGCTATAGGCGGTTTAATTGAAGCGAGATGCTTGATTTTTGTTTAAAAGGATAAAGAAATGTTTAAGGCTGTAATTTTCATCTCCGTTTCTTTAGAGATCTTTTTAATTAAGGGGTTAAAGGTGTGGATACTTTTTAAAATATTTATGTTCATTTTAATTTTATATTAGTTTATTTACGTTTAATGTTCTATAATGAAACATAAAGAAAGATTTATGATTAAAGTTTTGAAATCTGATTATTCTATTCTTAGCTATTAAAATCAAATTTTTTGGCAATTTAAAATGTGTAATTTTTTCTTATAGATTAAATGTAACTATCTCTTTTTTCATTGGATGGAGTAATGTAGGAGCTAAAAATAACCTTTAGCGAATGAATTATTAAGAAAATATTAATTTTATTAAAGAAAGTCCTAGAATTGTAGTTTGAATTACATATTACTTTTGTGTATTCTCGTACAATGGTAAAATAATATTTACGAACCAAATATTTCTTCCTACAATATTACGTGAGTAACCGCCAAAATCACTGATTTTTTTATATTTATCTTGCTTAATAAATGCCTTCAAATTTCATGACAAATTAATTCCCCTGATTTTGAAGGAGGCTCAACAGTCAGCAGCCTCCCCCACTTTCCTCTTAAGTCTCACTCGTTAGTTAACCTCTTTAACTCATTAGCGGATCTACTCCCTGCGATTATACGGAGCGGGTGACTCCCGATAATAAATGTTCCTCCCGCGATCGGTAAATCCTAATTGCAAAAATTCCGTTCACGTGCCGTCGCGGCTCTGGATTTGGCCTTCCATCCCCGGTACCAAGGTTGGCATTAAGGATTCCGGGCAACACTCCTTTCTCGCCGCCCCCTCGAGGAGTTCCTCGCAGCTTTATTTCACACGCGTGATGCCCTTCTTGCTGGCTTCGACGGTTCACGGCTTTACTTATGCGGCCGGCTGCCATTTTTATTCAATTTCCAAATCCGCTCCCGGTGGGAAATTCAATTTTCATGGCGGTGAGCATTTTCGACAGACGCGCGAACCTCAAGTTTCGCCTCATTTTTGCTGGGAGAGTTTCGGCCGCAATTCGCCAAAATCAAAACCGTCTTTTATATCGATTTAAATAATGCAAATTGGATTCGAAATTTAAAATTTCATTTTATTACTCTCTACTCTACTTCGTAAAAGTGCTTTTTAACAGCCATCATAAGCTTTCGAATAAATTTCAAACTTTATCAATATTTTAATAAATTATCCATTTTTTTTAATAAAGTAGCGAAAACATTTTCCTCAATTAGAGAAAATTAGAACTGTTATTAAATTTAAAACTTTACTACCTTTTCTACACTAGATGAAAGCGTATTTAAATGCAACTTCAAATACAATTCCCGTTCGAAAGCAATTAATCTACACGATTAATAATCCGAAGCACTATAAATTAAGTCCAGTGTAAATTCGAATTACAAGACACCGAAATCCTTCCACATTTTGCTCACGAAATCCCCGATTCCCGCTCCGCCTCCTGCTCGTATTTTTTTTACAGCTTTTCCGCTAGGTTTACGAACCTTTCTCGACTGCGGATCGGCGAGATCGGTAAATCAAGGCGGCAAGGCCCGCTCTATATTTATGCGAATGACGCGCGCTGAAGATGCGAATTTACGGGGCGGCGGCGGACGGCGGGTCACGTACATTTGTATACGTTACCGGAGCAAGACGCGAGGCGACAGAGCGAGATGAAGCTCTAAGATAGTACGGAACTTTCAGCAGATGTCGGCGGACGTGAGCTGCGGCGAATTTCGACAGAGGTTGAGAAATTTTCATTAAGGAATACCGAGGAAATTCTATTGTATCGACTCGCTGGCCTTCGCTTCATTCCTTATGAGAGGCGAAAATTTTCTTTCTTCCCGAGGTTCTCTCAGAGCCTTTTCGTTGGGGAATTTTTGTACGGGCTAATGCCCAGGATGTAATTAAAGATTTTTTCGGAAACTGCTTTATAATCGACAATTGAGAAGTACTTGGGAAACAAGTTTTCTTTGTAGAACTCGTCACGAAGATTAATTGTTTGCCTTTCGAAAGGTTTAACTTTTTAAGTATAATTTAATTAAATACAATGAATTTTTTTTATTTCTAATTTATATCAAGTATCGAAATTAAAATCATTAATTAATTAAACTCGCTCTGATGAGTATTTCGAGCAAACTGTGAGCAATTATTTAAAGCTGTGATGATTTCGTGTAGAAGTATACTACTACGTATTCTGCAATCCCGAAGAACGAGACGAAATATAATTGAAGTACTTTAAAGTTACAAAGTAAATCAATTTTCAAGTATTCTTTGTCATTAACTTATCATCGTTTCGTCACGCGACAAAATCCAAATGAAAGTTGGTTTCATGTACTTTGTTAGCTATAAAATAGCTAATTTTAAATAGAATGTTCCATATTGCACTGATAAAGGGCTACGAGATCATACCAAAAATATTTTCATTTTCACTTCTTGCTGCTCTGATCGTTAAAATAGATTTAAAAAAGTGACACTTGAACTTTTCCGAAACGTGAATTATCGAGACATTAATAGCGCGCAATTCAGCGGTAAAATAACAATTAAATTAGATTACATCCTGTCACTTATGAATACCAGCAATAATCGCATAGTCCGCACAATGGTCACAATGCTGAGCAGCAGTCTGCGCGCGGCTGGTCCTGTGCACGTACGGTCAGCGATAAATCTCAATGCGAAGCTCCGTACATCCTGATAATGTAATCCGTGACTACTTTGGATGCGCACGCATATCCCTGCTGACGTTACGTGGCCGAAATGACGATAAGAACAGCCGAAAGCAATCAAGTCCTGGACAAAGTCCTCCCCCGAAGAGGCTGCGGGCGCCAATGTAAAAGAAACTTGAGCAAAGTCAGCTGCAGTCGCTTTTTTATTCCCCTTTTGGGCATTTTGTACATTACTTTGGGTTTTGCAGCTTCTTGCGAGGCTCATATTCTAGGTAGTTGCGGGAGTTCCGCCGCTGTGCGTGCCGAGGCGAGGGGGCTGTTTTTCCTGTTGGCGAGTTGGAGATTTCGCTTCCCTGTGATAACCCTCCGATTGGTAACGGACGACGTTGTTTATTAAGGTAGTTTTTTCGGATGCCTTGCGAAAGTCTTTTATTTCAGGCTTGTTTTGAGGTAAAAATTAGCTTTGTTCATTTGACTATGCACAGTGAAGAGGAAGATCGCAAGTCAAGATTTTACGGACTGACTTAGCTCTGTTAGGCGAAAGTATCACTTAAATTTAATTGAACATTTAGTTTTCTTATATAATTGAAAAACCGGTTAAACTTAAAAAGAAAATAACAGTTATTTTAAACTAATATTTTATTATTTTTTTCTTACAATATACAAGTTATCAATATCAGTAGTTTATTCATTTAAGTAAAATATTAAAATTAGTCTAATACAGTTAAAAAAATGAATCAAGCTACTTCTCAAACACTCTTCTTTCGCTCTTGGAAATTGAGCCAAAATCCATTCTCCGCCCTCATGCTAAAATTCTTCTTATCGTAAACCAGCCGGCGCTCGGACTTCTCGGTGAACTTGATGACGAACTTGCTAAGAATATGCGCGACAACAATCTTCACCTCCATGAGTGCAAAACGATTTCCAATACACTGCCTCGGGCCAATGCCGAAGGGCATGTAAACGTAAGGCTTGATTTTCTGCTTATTCTCATCGCTAAACCGTTCCGGCTCGAATTTATCCGGCTCGGGGAAGTACTTGGCGTCGCGATGCAGTCCGTAAATAGGAATCAAGAGCACGGTGTTTTTCTCTATCCGACATTTGCCGTAACCGTCCATCGGCGCAGGCAGCACGTATTCCTTGGTGCAGACTCTGTTGGTGAGGGGAGCTGCGGGGTAGAGTCTCAGAGTCTCGCTGATTACCATGTCGAGGTACTTGATCTTCGTCAGGGACTCGTAGCTGATCTCTCCGCCGTCCTGCTCCACTCTTTCGTCTATCTCGCGGCGCAGTTTTTCCTGGATCTCGGAGTTGGCTGCGAGCTCGTGGGCGCAGAAGCACATTAAGCTGGAGGTCGTGTCGAAGCCGGCCAGGAAGAAGAAGAATGCCTGAGCCACGATGTCGTCGACGGTCACTTTCGGGCCGCCCTCTTTGTCCATGGCTTGCATTAGGAGCTGTATCATGTCCTGCCGGACGATGCCCTTTTCGCGTCTTATTCGGACCGTCTCCGAGATAAGCTTCTTGAAGAAGTGGTCCGTTTCTTTGGGGAGGAACGTGGCTCCGACTAGACGCATTAGTTTTGGGAAGACGTTCATTAGCTCGAACTTTAGGATGAAAAGAGGAGTGGCTGCTGTTGTGGCTTGACCGTGTAAAAAGAACTCGTTCTGCTGATCTTTCATCGAGTCGACTTTGATTCCGAAGGCTGACGTTGCGATTACGTCGCTCGTGTACCTCGTGAACGCTTCCTTGGCTTCAAAGTTTTTCGCAATCTTGACAAATAAAGGGGATGGTTTTATTTAAAAAATATCTACTTAATATATTATTTCATAACCTAACTTAACAATTCTCATTTAATTTTATTTTTAAAAATAACTTTCAACCTTTTAGATTATTAAAAACGCAGTTGATAAAATTTAATTTTCAAATGCTGTAATTAAATGATTTCAAGGTAGCATTTACTCTATAATATACGTAGTAGGAGCATCTGATACATCTTATTCTAAATAAAGGAGCTCTAGCTCATCCAGAAATCCATTAGCTCTCCAAGACCTTTACCTCGGGATTATCAAGGAAATACTGGACGAAATCTCTGGAGCACTCGGCAATGAGCTGGAAAAGCACCTTCATCCTCACAGCGGTGAAGCTCGGGGTGAGGGTGTTTCTCACATCCTTCCACCTCTGGCCCTGGAGTGAGAAGAGGTTGCGGCCGACGATCGGATCCATTTCCTCGGTGACAAAGGCGTCGTGATCGACAAAGTGCTCGAAGCTCTTGATGCAAACCTCGCGGATGAGTTCCGGCTCCTTGAGCAGTACCGCCGGCCTCTTGAAGTCGAAGTAGCCGTAGTAGCGGGCGCCCGGGAAGGCCTCGTACATGTCTTGCGCGTAGCTGCAGAAGGCCGAGGTGCGGAAGAACAGCGGTCCGCTACTGCCCAGCAGCGGAACTGGCTTCGCGTGCAGCATCTTGCGACAAGACCAGTAGGTGAACTGAGTGTAGATTATGTAAGCGAGGTAGAGCAGCCCTGCGATTGCGGTGTAGGACAGCAACAGGATTAGGGACGCCATTGGATTTGGGATTTTCTTCGACGGCTGCTGGCTCTTTCTGTAACGAAAGTTTCGAGTTCCAGTTAGCGCAAAATACCTTGTTAAATCCACGAGATCACGTTTGGATCGAAAATTCGCTTCTTTCGTAAAATTATCAGTAAGCATATTATTATTAGTAAGAGCAAGAAATAGTTTCAATTAAAATTCCTCTTGATTTTAGTCGTTTTAATCGTGGGACTTAGTTCCAAGTGAATGAAGTATATTTACATGTTCCTTCTTATTACTCTTTATCATTCTAAAATGTTAGAATGTACCTTTTTTATTTCTTGCTTGAAATCGCGATTAAATTTTTAATCGATATAATCTGCATTTACAATTTCTTATTCGATAAATCCTTTTAAAATTTAATTACTCTAATATTAGTTGCAGTGTATAAAAAAATATCATTTAACAGTACTTTTTTTAAAACAAACTTTGCAGTAAATAAGCGTGTATGAATTGTCTAATTGCATTTATATTTAACTACAAACACAACCGGATAATTAATATGATTATTTGTAGAATTTGTTTTCACAAAAATATTTTATTATACAAATTCAGTATTATAGTTTCCTCAAAGTTAATAATTAAAATTTTATCATTTGAAACATTACAAGACATTCTATCATTTATTACGTAACGATATCATTTGATCACTATCAAAATAGAATACAAGTTATAAAATGGTGCACTTCTAAAAACAAAATTCTTCAAAAAATTTCAATTTTCTAAATTAATCTAAACTATTGCAAAACGAACAATTCGAAAGACTTTTTTTTAAAACGTGTATCACTTCTATCTCGTTACCTTTCAATACTGCTGCCTTGTCATTTGAACCAGACATTGAAACATTAACTCCAACGCAAGTTCTTAAATGTGCCGCGCGATAGTTCGAGCGTGACGATCGTCAGTAAATGCAAACGTGATTAATGAAAGGAACTTGGAGGGGCTCTCTAAGACTTTTGAGTAAAATACATCTTTGATGATGCAATTTAGGAAAACCAAATGATTAAATTAGCATTTTTAGTAGTAGACATTTAAATTTAGATTTAATATTATAAATTAAATTGAGACTAGAATAAAAATTAAGCTAACTGATTGTATTACAGATTAATAGAGTTTAACTAATACTTAATGTTACTGTTTATTATTTCAAATTTGATAATTCAGTTACAAAGTTAATCAGATACTTTAGTTTCTACTTTCTAAAGTATAACTAATTCCAATTTGGCAATTAGAAGTTCAATTTTCTAGCACTGAGCTAAATTCAAAAGTTTTTGCTTACATCGTTTGGGCTTCTACAAACACAATCGCCCTTTTGGGATTTCGAGCGTTGTGATGATATTCTACTTTCCTAACTTATGTTAGTACAACAGTAATTAAAAATACAATTTTTAACACGTAAAATTATCTCTAAATTAAGTTAAAGATGTAAAAGAAAATGTTATTTTCTTTTACAGGAAGCTTCAAGTATGAAAGGAACTTATGAACAATGCCTTTCTTTTAATAACAGATATTATTTTTTTTATATTCTAAGCTTTCTATTTAAGCTTTAAATACTTCGGTTTAACACAGAAAGAAGTTGTAAATCAAAGTAGCACTCTCGTGATATTTATGTGAATAATGCTCACGAGAAATGTAGATTTTCTCTAGTCCGGATTACAATATTTGTCCATGTCATGAAACGTGCTGCACTGAAAGACAGATGATAGACCGCAGTGAAAGATACAGTAAATTCAGAAAATACCATTTTATGACATTCTATTTCAAATAATGAGAAATTCTCATTAAGAAATGCTATCAACGTCTAAAACATTAAATGAGAAAACATAGTCATTATTCGTTTCGGGATAAATATTAAAAATTAATATAATTATACAATAATAATAATAATAATAATAATAATAATAATTAATTACGAATGAGATAAAAATGCTAATAAATAATTAGTCATAATTTACGTTGCATTTGATCATCCACTAACAAATAGTATCTGCGTATATTTCATACAATATCGACAATGCTGACCAAGCTCGTTGTACATCATGCACACACATTCACCGTAACGATAAATCTCAATCCAGAGCCAACACCGCAAGTTCTCACATCCTGATAATGTCGTTCGTAACTACTTAAGATGTACACACATTCTCCAATAAGCGCGCAAATGTAATCAAGTCGAAAGTCAATCTTAAGCCTCGCCTAGAAGTATTATTCTGTGCACCTAGCATAAACAAGTAATGCTTTTATTGCCCTCAAACAGTCAAACTCCATTATCTTATTTTTACATGAAATACTGCTGCTTTCTGTTGGCAATTTTTACGTTTTTATAGTTTTGTGGAAAGTCCATGTTTATGTTAGAATTAGGCATTTTTTAATTTTTTATTCGTATGAACTTTAACATTTAATTCAGAAGTCAAAAAAGATATGTAAATTTTCTTTAATTTCTATGATTAATAAAATAATTCCGTGCGTCATATTTGTCCAGAAATTCTTTGCTTAATATAATACGCCTTAAAATTTTATTTTTTTTCATTCCCCTTTCGAAATCATAAATGAAAAGCTGCAAGATAAAAACAATTAAAGTACAAATTTCAGATGATTGCTACACCGGCATTCATTGTACAATTAGTTTTTTAATAATTTTTCTAAGCTTTTTTTGACTAATAAAATATATTAAATTATCGTAATTAAAATTATATATAAGATTTATGTAAGGGCATTAACTTAAAAAGAATGTTGTGCTGATTAATTTAACTGTTAGGCATATTTACTAAATCAAAACATTAAAATTATTGCGTAATCGAAGAAACTAATTAATAGTTGAGAAGTTATACGTGATTAAACAAAAATCGATTTTTCGTAGATTTTTGCTAAAAGAGCACATAACTTTTGAAAAATCGAGTGTTAGGCAGAACGGACGCGGCTTCATTCATATTTTAAAATTAAAAAACGTATCCCAAAGTTACAGGAAAATTCATTACCCAAATGTTGTACACTCTCCTTGTTACTTTAAAGTTAAAAAATGTATACATTGGATACTTAAATAAATTTAAAAATTCATATGTAAGTTCGAAAATTTAAAACGTAAGTTTATTAAATAAAATTGCAGTTTTAATTACAAATGATCTTTCTTGAGTAACTAAAATAAAAAAAAAAGTTTCTTATTAATTCGTTAATTATTATTCTTCTTAAATTACAATAAAAATTACTCTTTGGGTGTTATTTCTACGGAAAACAGTATATTCCATAAAGTTTTCTATCATTTACTCATTACTATTCATTCACGTTGAATTATTGATATGAGTAGCTAATTGTAACAGTAATACCCTCACCTCCGGATTCTCAACGTAGTACTCAACGAAGCCCTTTGAACATTCGGTGATCAACCCGAAAAGGATCTTCATCCTGGCTGCTGTGTAACTTGGACTGAGAGTACTTCTGAGGTCCTTCCAACGTTGGCCCTTGAGAGCAAAGAGGTTACGACCCGCGATTGGGTCCATCTCCTCGGTAACGAACGATTCGTGATCCATGAAGTTCTCGAAGTTCTTTACACACACTTCGCGAATTAATTCTGGATCCTTAATTAAGAGCCCTGGCTTTCGAAATTCGAAATAGCCGAAATATTGAGCCTTCGGAAACTTCTTATAGAGCATCTCGCAGAAATCCAGTATCGCTAAACTTTGAAGAAAAATTGGAGCTGAATTGCCTATTAAAGGTGTGACCTCCATGCGTAATACATTTTTACTTGTCCAGAAGGTGTATTGAATGTAAATTTTGTATGCTAAGTATAGAACTAGTGCAATTAGTGCATAAGCCGCTATAAGCCATTTTTATTATTCCTGCAACAAAGAAGTAAGGACTTACCTATTACGATTAATTATTTTAATAAAAAGTTGGATTAAAAGTTCGGATACAAAGATTCGGGAACCAACTCAATTGCAGAGAAAATTATGTATATTTATTTTATTCTAAAGTATAGATCTACAATACAGAATAGAGTTGTAATTGTTAAACTTATGCTTTTTCCGGGGATATGTAAAATTTTAAAAGTATTATTTACATCATTCAAACACAATCGTTTGTTTTAACTTGCTTGCGCCCTTACGTAAAAATGCCCAACGAGGTAAATAATCAACTTAAACACTAGTATCGAACATTATTTTATACCACAAGCGCCGAAAAATCATGTTAAAGTCGTGATTTTGAGGTTATAGAGAGGTCAAAAAATAAATGTCGTTCGTCTTTACCTTTGGGTTATACGCTGGATTGCCTCTCAATTAGGAGCTGTTTTTCATTTGCCTAAACTAGATATATAATTAATAAAAAACTAGATATGCAATAAATAAAAAATCTGCAATGTCCATTTTGGTCCCCTACTTAATTTCATAGAAGATATGGACGAAATCATATTGAAACTACTATATCCCAAACTGTCTTGTAAGAACGCCTACGATCAACTGCACCTACGTAGTAACGTTTTTGCTCTTCTGCTCTTATCTTTTATAAGTGGTTTAAATCTTTTTTATATTGCTATATCGATCGATTACCAAGAAATATTTAATTGAAAATAAAAAGCACTTTTTATAATAAATAAGTGGACTCATGTTATTTTATAATCATAACGCTAAATAAAAATAAATAAAGATTTAAACCTAAAAAGATTTCTAACAAATTTGAATTACAAAATTATCAACAATTTCAATGAACATTTTTAAAAAGTGTTTCGCTTATTAATGCGTAAAATCAAGCCACTCCTTCCTAATCAGTTACGTCCGACTTTTAAGTAGACATTGAATTTCCAGTCAAGAAGAAGTAAGTTCGCGACGCGACCAAAAGGTGGAAGTTAGAGCGCTGCGATAGTTCGGATTGCGCGTGAATGAGAAATAGTATAAATGGAAGCACGACTGATGAAAGGAGCGTAACTTGCCGGGGCACCGCTGAGACTTTCCGGTAATACGTACTTGTCGCGAGAACGTAGAGCAATATGTGTCTGGTTTTGATCCATGCATGCTTAGCTGGAAGGCGAGATTAGATTTATTAAGCTGCGGATTAAGTGAAGAGGAAAATTAAGTTTAGACGTTTAAATAATGCTAATCATTATAATTAATTAAGTGATAACGTGGCGTTCTTTTAATCAATGTGCAGATTTTGAGAACAATATTTATTACAACTTAGTTACCATTCCCATTTCAGCTAATATATTAATTTATAGTATCACTTAAAAATAAGTAAACCCGGTAAATTCGTCAATTCGAAATTCCATGTTTAGTTTCGAACACTCAGCTAAATTCCAGAGTTTTTCAGCAGGAATCTCGTTCTTTTTGTGCAAACGCAAACCATGGTATTCTCTTAGGTCTCGCGTAATGTGCACGTTCTATAAATTGGTCTAAAGTGTTTAATCTATTAGCTTCATTTTTGTAATAAGAGTACACTAGTTAATTTTATTTATTACTTCATTTTTTTATTATTAAGTATACAAAATTGTTACAAAAAGTTGAATCCTTAAAAAATAAATAATTATTATCATAATATAGTTATATATAATTTATTGAATTCTATCAAACGTTTAATTTAAAATTTTCTAGAAGTAATATAATACTTGTTGCAATACACTTCTTTCAATTTAAAATTTACGCAGAATCAAAAACATAAAATAAATACGAGTTTATTATTCTATAAAACAATCTTCGATTCTTCCACTAGCCCATCCCAATACTTGAAAAAGTGGGTTCCCATTCCTTTTCTACTCCAACAATTGTCGACTCAAATAAAATCAGTCAAAAAAGGCCGAACTTGAAAAAGTCAAAGCTCCACTCATCGATACTATAACGATCCCTCGGTCACGCATCCCAAAGATTATGCACTCCATCCCGCTTCCATTATTTCTCACCCTTTTTTTCTTCCCCCGTAGCATCCTTCCTCCTCTCTCTCCTAGTTCTTTGTCTCTTTCGCCTCGACGGTGCAAACTTTATCTACACACATAGACCCACGGGAGAGGCGTATTGTGCTGCGCGAACCGACGACGCATATCGCGGAGCCAGTTAACTTTCGAGGGGAAGCGGGAAGAAGTTCGCTCGGCGGAGGCAAATATTTTCTGACAACCGAGACTATCTTCCGGCGATTTTTTCTCAAATGTCGTGCTCCTACGCGCGGCCGCAAACGCGCAGAGGCCTCAGTCGACCTGGTGCTTTTGTTCCGGTTCTGATTCGATCAAGCAGAATATGTGGATAAACATTAATTATTTGAGCGAATTGTTTAATTTTTTTGTGGCTCTGCTCAAGTCGCTCGGTGCCCGATTAGAAGGTTTAATATTTTGCTGACAAAGCAGCATTTCGAATAAATTATTTTGTAAAACCAACATCGGCATTGTGTCTATGTTTAAAAATGTAATTATTAAAAAAAAATTAGACAATCATATTTACATTTTTAATTTAAATGGTGGAAAATCGGTATTCTTGTTACGTAATAGAACAGAAACACGATTTGTCAATAATTTTTGTCAAATTTATTTTTATCCTTTGTAAAACCAAAAATATAAAGGTAACTATTCGAAAAAGGATACCCTTTTCGAAAGTTCTTCAACAATTTTCTATGCACACTTCAATAGGTCGTTGGATTACATTGTTTCTCTCACAAAGGAATTTCTTTTTGAAAGGTCAAATCACATTTATCGGATTCCCGCGATTTCAAGCTGCCATTGTATAAACATTTCGAGATTTAAAAAAGTGCTCTAAAATATACGGCACATTTGCTGAGATATCAGTTTACGTAAAGATACAATAAAGACAAATATTTCTCTTCTGTTGTCAAAGAATATGTATAAATAGCTTAACATTAAAAAATTTTTAATCGCAATGATGAGCTGCAATCGCTTTTAAGTTAAAGGCTTAAGCAAATTTGCGCAATTCATTTAAAGTACAATTTTTTTCTGTTACTGCAGCTTGATATTGGTTTATTAAAATAGTACGAGCTTTTAAAGCCAGTAAAAAATTACAGTTATCGTTATAAACAAAAGGGCGAGTAAAAATGTATCTTATTGTCCTGAGAAAAGCTGGATTGAAAATCCAGTAGGCTCTCATTTTTATGCTTATATTAGAAAAAAATCATGCTATTTCGAAGCAAACGAGCCGGAATAATTATTATTTGCTGTTCCGAATCCCATTTTCGCATTATTTACAATAATTTAATAAAGTCCAATCAGCTTTCCGTGAACTTTCTCCTGCTGTCTGTACATACATTTCCGTATGTTTTCCATTCGATTCCCATTAATTACGAGCGTAGACTCCCGGGTAGAATTTCCAGCATTGAAAATGGCCAGGAAAATAGTTAGTAGATAAGTCCCGTGACTATTTAATAGGTCACGATGAAACGCTTTTTTTCACATGATTTCTCTATCAAATAAGCTGACAATTTGCGTTCTAATGAACATTGGCTAGTAAATAGGTGAGAAAATTATTGCTTTAATATGAAAGATATCATAACATAACACGATAAGTTTTACTTTGTAAAAACGTAAGAAAAAATTCCCAATTTTAAATTGCCAAAAAATTTGATATTAATAGCGAAGAATAGAATTAACAGATTTCAAAACTTTAATTATAAATCTTTCTTTATGTTTCATTATAGAACATTAAACGTAAATAAACCAATATAAAATTAAAATGTATGTAAATATAGTGTATAATTTGGTTTTCTTACGTAGACGGACGATCGGTAAAATTCTCTGCTAGTGTAACGTTGAGTGTCACGAAATTGTATAGCCTTATTTTTTTAGAACATTTAGATTAGCTATTTAATACCGTAAAAATGGTTTAAAGCTTTTATTCTATTAAAAGTTTATTTCACGATGAAAAAAATGTTTCATGCTAGGAAATTATATTCTAAAAAGGTTAGCTTGTTCCTACTTAATCTTTTATTTTACTTCCTATTTCCTAGGTAAGAAATGTTTTACATTTCTACCAGGAGCTTGATAAATGCTGTTTACAGTTGTCTGAAGAGCTCAACTGCGAAGAACACACATTCCTGTAAGTACCGCACTATTCGAAGTCCGATTTCGAACCACATAGCGTCAATCTCAAATGCGAAGTACAGTTTACGTAAACAATTTTGAATTTCGCAGTTATTACGCTCGGCTTCATTTCAGCATTCTAGGAGTTTTTCGAAAATTTGAACCACCGAGATAGGAATACAATAAAGGGAAACGCGTTCAAAGTTTCCGAGGGAACTTCAGCAGTATATCAAAATAGCATTAAGTAGATACAGACGAGATACGGTAAGACGTGCGTTGTTAAGCCGTTTTCATCCACTAAATATACCCTCAAATTCAAGTAAAGTTCATCTATTATGTACGTTACCTGGGGAAGTTTGAACGTATTTATTAGGATCGGAAGCGTTAAGCAAATAGCTATGACTTTTACACCGACAAATCTCTTTCAGCACTAAAAAGTTTCACAATAAAAGCAAACGAGAGTTGCGCAAAAACATGTTTTGAATACAAATTTGAAAGAATAAATCATGTCCTCGATTTTCGAAAATTGATTTCTCCACTATACGTGTTTAAGCTCTCGCGTAAAAGATTTAAGCGCGAGACCGACGCTGTTATTGAAACGTATGAGACCGATTCGGCGAAGGCGAATGGCGCGAAATCCATCAAACTTAAAACGTTGACGCATAAAAATTCCGTGCATCACTCTTTTCAAGTATCCGCAATGATTTGAAATTTTTCAGCCGAAATCGATGCTGCTTTAGGGTGGATTAGGATTCCGATTTTTTCCCAATAAAAAATTTGTTTAGCGCCGCAGACATCAAAAGTCAAGTAGTCGGATATTGGCCGCATATTTCACAAACACTTTGTTGCCTTTATCTCATTTCAAAGATTTACTACTCGGCGGAAGATGAAATGAATGATGGTAAAAATGTACATTTTAAATAAAATAATATCTGGAGAACTTAAAAGCGGGACTGCTCCATTTCCTCTTTGTATCTAAAGAAAAATAGTATCCGATAAAACTATCGTAAATTCAGCTGAAAATGCGAATTTTTAAAAATCACCTTGGCTTCTATTTTTAGTTTTTCCATTTCAGATTTACCAAATAATAGCTCACTTCTGAATAACTAACTTTTCCAATTTCTCGAAGCCAACCACGAGCAGTGACTATCTTTTATCAATTTCACGCCGTATCCAAGCAAGCTCGAAGCGAATATCTTTATCGCGGATTAATTATCGCTAAAATTACACCGAGCCACGGATAAAAGTAAGTCCAGCTCGGGAGCTTCTCCTCGAATAATAAGTTATAATATTTGCTCATGCTTAAAAGAGAAAGATTACTTTTTTACGATCGAATTCCAGGGGAAAAGTTTGGATCATAACAGAGAGTCGTAAAAGTGTCAAAGCGAGGAGTACGACTGATTGGAGATAGATTAAAGCGTCTATTATGCTTTTTTCATCGTGACGATCAGTTTCGTAAACATGCGGATTTCTGTTTAAACGATTCTATGATAAAGCTTCGCTGAACGATACATCAATCTATTTAAATCCGTTTATGTATTATGTTAGCTATTGGTTTCTGCATTAACGGGAATCACTATTTATTTACCTTCATGCTCCTATAAATTCCATTGAATATTCTTATGAAAAATTTTGCTGCAAAACAGAATCATTAATTAATACTACTGCATAAGAGTATGCCATTTTTCTGGTTCGTTCCCACCATAGAACATTTATTTTACAAAAATAAAGCATTTCAAGAATACTTTTGCAATTAATAGCAGTTTTTAAATCTCTGAAATGCTTTCATAACTTCATTTAGAATAAGAGCTTCAAACAATTAATTTTACAAAGAAAATTGCTTTCTCCGCTCTTGCCGTTTTTTTTTTTTTTTTTTTTTTTTTCTGATAAAGAGCGGAAAAATTGAGAAACGCTGGAAAAACGATAGCAGGTCACAACAAGAAACTGGATAACCAAGATTTAAATCAAGAAATTCGCAGCTCGAGTAAAGTGCATTAAAAAAATGCGGAGGGCACAGCGTAATTACTTCGCTCGTAATTTTTAGCAATTTTCCGGGAACTGCCGCGATTCACGAATTCATTCGGGTCGACGGTGAGTAATCTTCAGTAAATTCTTTACTAACTCGTATTTTTAGAAGAGATGTTTCAGATTTAGTTTTTTAAAATACGAATAGAAGTTTATGGGGGAAAGAATGTTTTCCTCTGCGTATTTTTACCAAAATGTAGAAGCAAATGTTTTATCGCGACTCTCGCAACAATGATTTGCAGTTTTATTCGGGTGTTTCGTAAAAATGCAGCTTCGTCATGTATTTTTAGTACTCGTTACTCACTCGTTCTAGTTTCATATTAATACGCTTCTTGCCGTCGTTCCAGCGGAAAATAAAACCTTTTTCTAGCACCTTATAACAAGTGATTAATTAAAAATGGAGCATTCAAAGAAGACTGTGAAAAACAAAATGCAGTTTTGCAATTCGTTCAGAAAGAAAAGTAGCTCAAATATTAATCCAATTAGTTTTATTAAAGACAAAGCGCAAAAATCCCTGAAAAACTTGAAACTAAATAAAGCAGAATACGCTTACAGATTAAAGAAGTGGCTGAAAAATAATAGCCAGCAGGGACCTCGGGCATTCTCTCATAACGAGGGAATTCGGTAATCCACACAAATGATAAGAGCGGAAATTGAAAAAATCCCGATACCTTCATAAACGCTAACTGAATTCAGCCGCAAAATTTTTGCTCGCAACGATAAGGATTCTCGCACTCCGATGATTATACTTCTCGCATCGCCTCTTTGTGCTCAGCATGCAAATTCTCCCTAAAAAAGGAGCCTAGAAAAGGAAGGAGACTTTTGCTTCTTTTTTCTCCGACAGGGAAGGAGGCGAAAATAAAAGAGGAGAATTTTTCTCTTTACGTTGGCGAGAGGAACATCGCGAATGTGACGTCCCAGGGGAGGTTGAGTAAAAGTCGTCTTTTCATTTTGCATGCCTTCCTCCTACCTTTTTTCGTCCCTTTTCGGACCCGACCTCGTCAATTACGAAGGTCAAACTCGGATATATCACTCGCTATCTTTTTATTTCCTGGACATCGGCGACGAGCTGACTCTCTCCTTTGGCGCTGACAAAATCAAAGGGCGCTCGGCTTTGTGCCCGAAAGAGAAAGAATCGGAAGGAGTTTATTCTCGTAGTATCTCATCGACCGCCGCTCAAATCTTCTCAATTTTTCATGCATAAATTAGCCGTTCGGCTTTCGTAAATAATTGAGCAGTGAGTATTTTTAGCCGCGACAAAAATTTCGGGTACGAAGCGGTACGTAGCTAACTACGGAAGGCAAATCGAATCCCCATCTTTCTACTTCTACGAGTTAATAGATAAACAGATATCGCATTTTCCTTATGAGTGCGTAAGAATATATACGCGGCTCCGCGTCCAGAGCATCTCGGTTATCGTTTGCTTCTGTGTTCATGCGCCTTTTTTCAATCTCCTTTACCGAGTTTCCGCTGCCTTTTCGTTACTGATATACGGGAAATTCTTTTCAGATGTGGGATAGCAATCGAAGAGTCGCTGAATTTTGTTTTATTATACCGCTTTGGATTGCGAAGGTACACGGCGCAGTTTTGATATGCAAATTTTTAATTTACATTCCGTTGTTTTGAAAATTTTTCCCTTCCGGTTTTCCGATGTATCGTGTTTCTAGAGGGTTACGTGTGTTGCTGAAAGTTTGCGATTTTATAGGAATCTGGACTTTTGCCATATCGAGGAAAGTTATCAAGTAGATCTGGAGAAAAATAGATTGGGTTATTCGAACAATGCTGATTTTCAAACTTTGATTATTCAGGCGATCCGATTATAACCAATTAAATGCATAAGTTTAACTCTTGGATTAAAATAAATCGATCATATTGTGGCTCCTGTCGTAAAAGTCAAATTTGAATTATGTAAGTAGGAACGAGAAGTAGATCATGAAGAGTTTAATTAAAAATGGAAAAATAATCAAACGCGAAACATTTATAAATTAATAGTTTTGCACAACGTTTAACTGAAAGCAGAATAAAAATGTGTTTTCTTATAAGTTTAAAAGTGCATGTCTTAAAGCAGCTTTTAAAAATAATATTTTAATGACGTATTCGCTTATGTTTTGGACTCTGAAAAATATTCAAAGTCAAAATTAATTACAAGTCAAAAAATTTGAATGAGTAATTACTTTTTAATACCACTTCATCAAGGTTCTAAACTTTTTTAAAAACCCAAAAAGTTTAAATTAAAAATTGTTCCAGTTCCTGGCTCAAGTAAAAATTGCAATTTCTTTTAAAGTTTTATCAACTCTACAAAACCGCATTGAAGACTTAAAAAAGGTTACTTTTAATTGCAAAAAATATCCTCCCATTCCTGACATTATATAATTAATCAAACTTTAATAAATTATTCTACATCGCAAAAATGAACTCCACGGCTTTGGAATACAATCAAAGTGATTACTCGGTAAAATCCCAAAGCCACTGCTCTGTTATACGTTCTCTCTTAGCTCGGTCTGAATCAGAAGCCCAGAGAGGAAGAGAAAACCGAAAAAAGCGGCAACCCCTCACCTCTTACTCACTTAAATTCTACGACCGGCTTTGACAGTCCGCTCCTTCGTTCGAACGGAGAAGAAGGCCGTCGAAAAAAGAAATAAGGAGAAAGCTGGAGGAGCGTCGATGAAGAAGCTTCATCGAAATCGCAGAGAAAGACGGAGAAAAGGAGCCCGGAGGCAAAGGAAAGAACGCGGAAAAGGCATGCAAGAGGAAGATGTAGAAATTGAGATTTCGCGCGATGTGTGAAAGTCAGTGAGAGAAAAGTGATACAGAGAAGTTACTGAGTTTTAGAATTTTTATCGCCTCGGAAAATTAAACTGAATTCTGCATTTAACTTTTCATCGGCAAAGAAATTTCCAAGTATTTCACTGCATGCGTTAACGCTTTTACATTTTCATTTGAGACGCTAAATGCTTCAATTATCAACCAGTATTTTTTGATAAGTCTTACTTTGGCATATATAATATATTAAATTAATTAAATCGTTTAATTAATATTTTAAAAACTTGATATACGTAAAATATTATATAGTTTAATGAAAAAATTTGAAATTCGACGTTCGACCTTATTGCATTGACTTAATAACTTTTTAATGATATCCTGGAATTTCAGACTTCAATATTGAAAAATGCCTGAGGCACATAAATAATAAATTACCAGAGAATAAGAACAGGCGTTGTCATCGAGACGAGAAATCAATTCTATTAACGATCAGCAATTAAAAAAACTTAGATTTATTTAACTTTTGCATTGAGCATTATTATATAACGACACTTTACACACGTAATTATTACGCTTAATTTATTATTTTTGGCGCTTATGGAAAGTGCTTCTGGCTCGGAGTTTACCACTTAGCCAAAGTAAAATGAAAGCGAATGAGGTACAAGCGCAAACAAGAAGAAAACGCAAAACAGACCGCGGTATAATTGGCTAATTTAGCGGTACCAATTCAAATCTAGTTAGCATTGTAGTTTATAGTAACTGAAACAAAGAAGAACAATTTAGGAATTTTCCCGGAATTTATCGCTTCATATACTAACTGAATTTCCATGATTGCCCGAAATTTTGTAAAATAAAGTAATACGGTGATAGAAATCTACGAAAGGCGACGCTTCCAGTTTGATTTATCAGATAATCGTGACTATCAAAAGAAATGCCGTTATAGGTTACGGAAAGGAGGCGAAAAATAAGTAACGCCGCGTTTTCGAAAGGGGACGTTTTCAGCGATAAAGTGAGATTTCGAGAATTTTTAGGAAACGTTCTACTAAGCAAACCTAATTTTGAGATTTATAATCTACTTAAAATACATTAGGCCAGAGAGCGAGAGATAAGACGCAGAGCGAATAGGTCTGGACTGTAACTGAAAAAGGATCGGAGATGAAAGCTGAAGATAAAAATAATTTTCTTTACACACAATTTTCAAAGAGGTTAAGAGATACGCGAATGTAATCTTTGCCTAAACTTATTAAAATTAAAAATCAAAATCTCCCAACACAAACCTCTCAAAACCCACTCACACAATTAATTTTCGTTGAAATTTCAAGGTTGAGCTGGAAAATAAATCCCAAAACTCACACCCTTGCCGGTTCGAAATTTTATTCCAAGTTTATATTTAGAAGACATAGAAACAGAGAGATACTGCCAGAAACAGAGCAATGGGTTACATAATTCACAACATGAAACAAAGTTCTAACTTCCCTAATAATATTGATAAAGCCAGCTGCATGGCATCGTCTAACACTTGAAATGCGTGCTTGCGTTCGAGCTTTGCCCGACTATTTCCACTTTGCCTCGTACACAGGCAGCTTACTAAGTTAGCTTTCACTTGGCACTTATCAGCTTTTTCTCGACTACCCACCGGCCTATTCCTTGCAAGTTTTTGCCCCGCAGTTGATGTTCGTTCGAGCATTAAGGGGATGTCGGACTAAAAATTGACGGTCACAGTACAATGTGTATTTTTCGCGATTAAAACAATTTTAAGACAT
>JAWWEM010015172.1:0-22852 GCA_035582935.1 Ormyrus thymus | reverse complement strand
ATCGTTTTTTTTCTTCTCATATCTCAAGTTACGATACAGAATAGTAATTTTTACTCCTTTTTTTCTCTCAGTGTAGGTCAGTCGCTAAGACAGATGGATGCTCTGAAGATTGGATTAATCGTACCGCTACCACACTTTGATGTAAAGTACACTACACAGTCAATAGTAACCTTATTGACATATCGTTAATTCTATTATTTATAATTATAGCTAAAGAAGAATGTTAATTAACGAGATGCTCGGTTATAAATTAATTATGAAACGCAATTTATCAAGGACTACTTTGTCGATGTAAGTATCCAATTCTGCGATTTTTACAAAATTTACAAAAATATATGTAATAATATTTATGAGTTATTATACCCTTTTTAAAATCAATTTTGAGCTAGAATAATACAAAAATTATGCTAAAAACAAAAATATACGATGTATGGAACATATACATAGAGGATATTAAAGACAATGAAGTATTTTTTTGATTACACAGTAAAATACTCAGATAATCGAATGAAAACAAGAATCTAGAGTACAGAAAGGATCATAAACTAAATAATAAAATCCCCCAATTACTCATCTCAAACGCCCTTCATTACCGATGTAATTAGCGCTCTAACACAAGCTTCCGTTACACAAACGCACATGTCGTTTCTTCAACACGCTGAAATATCATGCATGCGTAAGTAAAATTTCACTTAATGAAAAAGCCGTCAACGCATCAATCACCTTCGCAAACTGGTATACACAAAGGACTGATTATCCGTCAAAGGAGTGACGAGCTCGTTTTGAGTCGCGCAACGTCAATCGCACAAAATTGCTACGTGCTTGAAAATAAGCGGGGCCCAAAACGGGGGCCTTTTTTCTTTCCCTTTTCCTTTCGCGAAATCCCCTTACGCATTTGTCACGCATTCCGATCGATTTTCGGGAAATGTAAACATACCGTGAGCTTCTTTTAAAGGTAAAAGCTTTTTATGGTAAAAGCAGCCAGTTTCAGGGCGTCGACGGGAATAATAATAAAAAGAGTTTAATGGCTGCGGCAAAAGCGTTTTGTTCTTTTTTATTTCGAAAAAGCGCCTGCTTTTTTCAGCTATCATCGCTTGGCGAGAATATAGCCACTAAAGAATAGAACGCAAATCATTTTTAAGTTAATGGTAATCACGCAATGAACAGAACACAGATCTATCGCGAATGTGTCTATTAATTCGTAGAAATTTTATAATTATTTATGGAAATAACGGCTGTTAGACAAAAGAATATTGTATATTCACTTGCATAATGGTACTTTTTTACTTCGGGCCAGCAATTATGTATAAAGTAGTATTATTTTGCTATATTTCAATTTCAATGTTATGTTTGTTTATACGTACGAAGCATTTTCCTAAAGTATGATGTGATTCGACATCGGCATTACTTTTATAAGCAGGCGATTTTCATAATAAAGCTTTATTTCCTGTTTCTATTCTACGTCGTACTATTATAGATGCAACTGAAAATAATTATCTAATTTTCTTTTTTTTTTTTTAATTCATCGGCACAAAAAGATAATAGTGCAATAATGAAAGAGCATTAAGTTGCTTTTGACTTTGAAAACGTTTTAGTTAACTTGTTCAGCCCGACAAGAAAAAATATTATACAGCGCAGTAGACAATGACGTCCATTTTTTCCGAAGGAAAATTGATATGCATTCATTGTGTTTTTAAGGGTGAATGAAAAATTCTATATCCCAAGTAGATGATAAAGCGGGCGCAATATAAAGATATAAAAACAAATAGCTGGTCATCACTTATTCACGCAGCGATAGCGCTAAGCCGAGCCCCGAAAAAGGTCTGAAAAAAAATTTCTATCAAATTCGGCGGTCAAGGAAAGGAGGGCGGCAGCCGCCCCCGATAAAGTCCGCGCGTCTCGCGCACTCGTCCGTCTTCGCTCTATCTCACTTATTCTATCTGATCCTCGGCGGCGCTCCCCACTTTATTCCCCCGCGGGGGCTGCTTTATGAATTATTAAAGATTAACGGCGATCGATCTCTCATTTCGATCGCTTTATCCGACCGCCATTTATCGGGCTTACAGAGGCGTGCATTTCGATCGCTGCCTCTTGTCCCCTCCCCCCACTTTTCTCTCGCTAATTCGCCCGGAGCTCTTGAAACATTACATACGCAGGTTGTTAATAGCGCCGACATTATCATGGAAATTCGACACGTGCCTGTGCTTTGCCGGGTTTCGCGCTTACGTAACACATCAAACGGAGCTGCCCGCGATCGATCCCGCATTGTTTTTTTCTAACCGGATTGCGCAAAAAATAGGTGGCGAAAGTCAGATTGATTTCATTTATTTATCGCCGCTGAGGATCGATGTGCTCGAGATGCTTAAACGTTCGAGAGTTTCTCTTGTTCGGGCCGACGAGCCCTGCTGTGGAGCCGTGTTGAAATGAAATTTTTATCAGGTATCGTATGGTTCTTGTTAAAAGCCTAATAACTTCTGTAATTACATGATTTGTCGATATCCTGTTGTAAGGCTTCGGAGAACGACTCGTAAGATTAAAGTAGATTGTGTATGTACACGTGAAAACTAAAAAAACACTTGTTTGAAAAATAGTCTGCTCGTCAATTCTTTTGCAACAGAAATCTTTATTCAACAATAAGTAGTAACAGGAATTTGTCAATTATGCATCGCATTATGCGCATTTACTTACAATTTATTTACTTACAAAGGCTTTTTAATAGACTTTTCAATAGACTTCTGGACAAATACATTCCATTTATCCGGTTGATTCTCGGTATACCACGTCGCGAGTACATCTAAATCTTCTTTTTGCTTATCAGTGCATTTCTGACATTTAGTCACAAAAGCTTCACCAATTATATCTAAAAAATTTTAGAAAAACAATCATTTTCTAATTCTTACTGAGTGTAAAAGAATTTACTTTTTAGAAATATTACTTTTTAGAGAACATGTAATATTTAAAAAATTTAACAATGCGATGCATCTTGCAATAAACTCTGAAGTTTAATAATATTATTTTACGAAAAATTGCAATAAAAATTTTAGAAATTTACCAACATGAGCGTAACTTTATCGTGTACTTAAAAAATAAAAAACTTTTTGCTACCAGCAATTTTCAACCTAACAATATATAATAACTTTAAAACAACACATTAAATTAAAAATAATTTTAAATCTGTACCTTCACTGAAGATGTAATTACTACCCTCAACGCTTTAAAACCCTGATCTATTCTTAAATAAGCAAAAGTATCAGTGATAATTACTTTTAAAGAACTTGGCGTCAGGAGTACTGCAGGGTCCAGCTTCGATGAAGCATAGATAATACTGCTCGCGCAGCCTGTCATTGTCCAAGATCTCCTTGACGTCTACGTAGTCGTATTTATTAGAGTACTTTTCCTCGGCAGCCAGAGCCAAGACGGCGAGTCCGAGCAGGATCGTCGCCACCGGCAGTCGTCGTTGCAGCAGCGCCAGCATTTTAACGCGGTGATTGATCGTGGCTAGAGTTTCCTTCCTCGACTCCGCAGCAGCATTTATATCGACATCAGAGAAGATTCTCCCCTCCCCTTCGCCTCAGCCCTTCCTGCTTCGGCGCATCTCCAGCAGCAATTACGCCGCGGCTGATTGCCTCCGCGACTTTGCTAATTGCAAGCTGTCAAAACTCTCGATGGTTCCTCGCAGCTGCTCTCTTACTTCGTGGGTCGATTTCACTTTTTCAAAGACGAATCGTCAGCCTGCCGTTGCGTCGATTTCATTTGGGAAATGGGAGGCTTCGATTTTTTAACGACACTTGGCTGGAACTCCCTCGGGGATTTAATTATTCAGAACGTTTTATTGCTCTCGGCCTACGCGTGCGATATTTTTTGCGTGCGGATGATTTTTGAGGCGTTCTTTTGCTCGGCTTCGGAGGGGAATTTCCTCTTTTCCAGAATTGTCTCGTTAAATTTTAATGATTGATGATGGATGGTGAGCTCGCCCCGTAATTAACCCTAAATGCAGGATTTTAAGTAGGTAGTTCGGTATTTCGATACATGAAAGAGTGTGGAATTATATAAGACGTTGATTAAAATTTTTTTAGTAATTTTTTTTTATTAACTAGCATCAAAGTAACTACGACCTTCTGACGATTATTCATGGTACAGTGTTATTTTCATTGATGCAACAGATTGTGGATTACATATAAACAGCAAGTTTTTTTAACTGCAAAATCATTTATTATCACAGTTTATGTTTTTTTAAATGCACGATTATTAGTCATTCTGTACTTGTATTCATCTTATTCCACATATTTTTCTTCATGAACTAACATCTTTTACTTATCTTTTGATCATTCTTACAAGGTAATTTAATATTTTATGCGGTTTGTTCAAACGATTGAAGGTTACTCGAGGAAACTTAGAATAACGAGATTCAACGAGACTTTGTAGTCAGAGGAATTTTCATTGATTAGCGATTCAATGACCAAGTTTATCTTTTTTAATTATTTTTAATTTGAAAATCGTTTCTTTTAGGCCGAGTTTAAAATATCTGAATAGTGTGAGTAAAAATTCATTTTATCAAAATGATAATTTTGATGTTAAGAAACGACATAGCTAAAAAATTAGACACAAAAATAGTGTGCTAGACTGTTGATGTAAGACTACTAACCTTTAGAGGGCCGGGAGTTCAAAAATTTTAAAAGCTTATAATTTGTACTGAAAAGTGATCTGAGGCCCTCAAGTTAGGGCGAAACCATGGTCGGATGTTGGCGAGTCAGACCATGACGCCTCAAGGCGTCATCCCGGTTTGGAGCAGTAAAAGCCCATGTTAAATTATGACATTTTTTTAAAAATTTAATAAAAACGTTTGAAAGACCTTACCAAGGCTTGAAAATGTGTAGATATAGGTTTTCGACCTCCCTGAACACAGTTCTGCAGTCAGAATGGTAAAATACAAAATGGCAGATCCAACACGGCTGCCTTTATGAACTAAATTTGATATTTTTCACTGAGTATGATTGAAATAATCTGTAAAAACATACCAAGGCTTGAAAATATTCAAAGACTGGTATTCAGTGACATGATGTTCAATAATTCCAATAACCCTAAGAAACCACTTTGGTCCTACTTAACTACTCAGAAAAAATATGACGCCTCAAGGCGTCATCCCGGCCCTGTAAGGGTTAACTATATTTTTAACTGCATAAAATTTGAGACTTGATTAAGGGAAGTAAAATATTTAGTTATTTTATAAATATGAATATTATTAGCTTATTTTGACTGCATTATTCTATCATGTAATAATAAATAATTTTTTCAATTTGCACAGTGATTTAAAAACAGAATTTTGCTTTGAATTATATAATGTTTTAATTATTTACTGATGATATTTGATTTAACCATCAAAAATTGGACATTTTAATTTGATTGACTTGACAAAGAAAATCTAGACGCAATAATTAACTGAATTAAAATCATTAAAGCATTCTTGCCAGGTAATGAAAGCTATGGTTTTTTTCTAACATGCATGCAAAGTACCGGATTTTGTAACCTTGTTTAAAATTTTATGTAAAAGACAATCTCTTTAAAAAATATTGAGGAATGGATAATTTTTAGTATAATATTACGTATTTGATTTGAAACAAGTAGGCGTTAAACCAACAGAGAAATACTCATAAAATCGATAGTTGCAGGTGTTCATTCGTAGAGTAAGTAAACTATTAATTCAGAAAACTACATTGGACACTTTAATTATCTTTTCACGCAGTCCCCAGGGTAAATTTACCCACGTTAAATTCAAATTAGTCAAACGTATATTCGAGCTTAATATTTATTTATTTTTTGGTACTAGTTGATCCAATTCCATTAGCAAAATTTATGGCACTTAAAAAAGAAAATGTCAATAATAGAAAATAATGTTAATTTTGTGTGCCATGTCTAAATGCTATTGAAAAATTTAATAAAATTGTAATAATTAATTAATAAATAATTCTGATGAAAAAAGTTTTTTACACGATATTGAAATAAATTATAAAAACTTCGAAATGTATAGGAGTATTTGATTTCAACGTATTGGGAAATTTAACTTCTTGGTATTATGATATGCTGTTTAATTGCACGTAGGTTAAAATCAATTTGACTGCCATAAGGTAAAGCTTCTCTTTATAATTTTTTATTTTTTTGTTTTAATTTCTTGGAATACCAATGGGCCCCTTTTTATTAATTTTTTGTAAAAAAAATTTACTTTGTACAACTTAAATACTTTCACAAATTGTACCTAAACTAATCTAAAGATTCAGAAAATTGCAAAATAAGTCTGCAGTTATCATTTACCTGCAAATGCAAGCTCAGCTGACGCATCTAAATATCTAATCATTAAATTGCAGAATCCTAAGTTATCATTGAAGTTTGGATCTAGGACAGCGGATTTTCAACGAAGTTTCAGGTTTCTCCGCGGGGACGCCGCTTCTGACGGGAAACGGTCGATTACTGGCCTTGTCGTTCTCAACTTTACCGACCTTAATCGGAAATTGTGGAAGGCATTGTAGTTTCCGGGTAATTCTATTGTTTCTATTGCAAGTGTATTGCATCCCATTGGTATTGAACGCGTTATCACGTAGATTGCTATTATGCTCTAATTATTTATTCTGATTTTCCAATAAACAGTGGGACAATATGATTAATAATACATTATTTGTATGGGATTTTTTATTGAGCGAAAAAACTAAAAAAAGCATTAAGTCTTTTTCCAAAGTGTATTTAACATTTCAATTCTTGATGTAATTTCAAGAAATTAGCAGCATAATGACGTAATGAAAGATAATAAAAATTATTATTATAATAAAACTTTGTACTTATGTATGTAAAATTACGAGCTAATTATAAATCATTCTTTTTTATTGCGCAATGAATAAACTAATGATAAATTTCGAGACATAAAACGTAATTTATCGAAGGAGTAAATACTCATGCACGAATGTATAGTACTAAAAGAAGTTCTAAAGAGAAAAAACTTTATCATAGAAGTGAGACGTATTTTTGCGCTTTATAAAAATTTATTGCCGATAGTTTTTGATAGTTAAATTTATGGTTATTTCAATCTTGTGTTCAAGTTCAGAAGCTTTGTACGACAAAAAATCGCAATTATATTTTTCTTATGTCTTTCAATATTCAAAGCTTTTCTCAAACTTATCACTCACGGATGCATCGGTAACAATTTCAAAAGTTCAACTAAACATCTCTCCAACCGGCCATGTAATTCGATCAAACTGCAAGCCGTCAAAGCTTCACCTCCCTTAAC
Organism: Ormyrus thymus; assembly: GCA_035582935.1. NCBI lineage: Eukaryota > Metazoa > Arthropoda > Insecta > Hymenoptera > Ormyridae > Ormyrus > Ormyrus thymus. The sequence goes on along the minus strand of JAWWEM010015172.1, from coordinate 15,576 downwards.
TATTAATAACATGCCCAGTACCTCCTGGACTACGTCTTTGCGAAAACTTAATTAACCCATCGTCCCATTAAACTATAACGCGATTACGCTGCCTTGTAGCATCCTCTTGTTATATAAAAATCTGCCGTCTTACGACGTAATTTACGTAATTTCATTTATTCTCCCGTACACTGAGAGAAATAAGGAATAAAAAACACGCGATCACTTTCGTTTTAAGGTCTTTCTTATGGAACGTCTTTTTCAGATGCTATAAGCTTTTTTAGTCTATTGACAAATTTTATTTAACAAGATTCAAAATCAAATCAATTAGATTTACTACATTACATATTAAAAATGGATAAAAATTATTATACTGTTTGGTTTAAACATTAAATAAAAGTTGTGTTTTTATTTAGCGGTTTAAGTTTCATGCATAGTGAGCGCAGGGTAAGACAAGTCCTTACTTACTCCCAAACGTTGTATCGTTTGTTGCTGTTATGCAGGACGAACACTGCAGATTACATACGCAAATAAATTGTGTATTACGCAGTGTACGATGTCGAAGCCAGCGGTGATCGTCCTGTAAATTCCCTAGGCTACGAGCTCTCGTCGTTTACGCGCGCTTTCATGAGCAACTAGTTTGGCTAATCCAAGCCACTGGCAGTGCATCAACAGCAGCGGAAGCAGCAGCGCGTCAAGACGCTTCAAACTTCCCCGCAGAGTTTTTGAGTAATTGATAAATTATTTACAATCAGGGGGATTTGACTTAGTTTTCAACGAGTTTTAGTTTGCGCAAGCGCTGTTTGGGCGGCGTTTTGGGAGAAGAAACTTTTTTACAAGTGTCAGAGAGGATTTATTCGGTTGATTGATCTCTGGATTTTTTTAAGTTATCAATATTGGTCGTTTGGTATGCTAGAGGGAACTAAGGAGTTAAAATTTATTTAGGCAAGTAGTTCAAAAATATAATAAAATATCAAGAAGTTGTCATTTTATTTCGTAAGTATTTTTTTCTGTATAGTGACAAATAAATAAAGAAAATTTAAAGTACTCTACTTAAAGCAAAGCTCAAGGTATAAGAAGGAATTAGACTATTACCAAGACATATAAACTGTGTTACCCGCGCCAGAGTTCAAATTGCGTAAAATCACGCTCGAGAAGATAGTGTAATTTATCATTCCCTCAATTAATGTAAAATCTGGGTTTGAGTCAAGAAATTATCATTATCAATCAAAATACAAAACAAAAACTATAATTCGGGGTTTAATTACATTAAAAAAAAGACCTGAACTCGATAAAAGTCTTGTTTCACGATTGAACTAAACACCGACGCGAAAAATCAAACACTTATTTAATTAAAAGTTCCTCATTCGTTTCAGAAATCTCTCGCGGCACTTGGCGACAAACGATCAATTAGCAGCCAGGAGAGGACACACGCCTCGCGAGCCCGAAGCAACTTTCCAGTTCAGCAAAGTTCCCTTCTACCTCGGTATCATCGGCGAGTATCCCCGACGCTCTCGGCAAAGGCTGCCGCGACGGCACGAAATTCGCCGTTCAGAAATGGGCGACTCGCGATCTTCATTACTGGCTGCGCATTATTGAAATTAATTCGCGGCCGCAATCACCGAGCATTGATCATTTTCCGCATTGTCGCCGAACCGCCGATTTTCGCGCTCGGCCTGCCGCAATTTTCGCGCGCCGCTCGAGCCGGATATTAATGATGGATCTGGTGAATGCGGATTCGCCGAGGCAAAAAAGCGCGTGGAAGGTAATTCGACGATGAATTTTCGAATATTTCCCCAGTGGGGAAGAATTTTATTAATGGATATGACAGATTTTGATATTGAATATATTTATAGACGAGGGGTAGTTTCAGATATGGAATTTAAGAAAACTCTTTGTTTACAGGATTTGAATTTTGAGTGCAAGGGATCCTTATGCATGTAAAAGTGATGAAAATTTAAAGGCCAATTATGAACTATAATAGAAAATATTCCGATTAAAAATTCCAATGGAAGAACATGTTGTATAAAAATTTTATTAGAAGAGTCATCCTAAATATTACAATCTACTTTTCTGGCACGTTAATTAATTATTACATGATAGTTACAGTTCCAAATATAGAATCGCAATTAAAAGCGTAATCATTAAAGAAAGTAAATTTTAATAAGTTATTCGAATGGATAATTAAACTTTTATAATTGCAGTTTTCATAAGTGGTTTGAATGAGAATTACAAGACTAAAAATAAGTTCTGAGGAGGAATTTTATTTTCTTTTTTATATTCTCCGCTACTCGAGTCGAAAACCCCTCATGCGTATAATCTCATAATCTAAAGTACCTTGCGATTTCATTCACTCCAAGATATAGCAGTTTTATTACGGACATAATTTTGTTACTGAATCTCAATCAGTATAATCTAATGTAGATCGCAAGGTTTCAAATTTCGGACTATTAACTTGATGAACTGCAATTATTGTTTACGTTTACAGGTTTTATTTTCACATAGTTGTATCAGGATATGATTACACGCTGTAAATATATTTCATAGTTAATAGATATTTTACTTTACACAAAAGAAACATTTTTAAGTAGAAAAAACCCGATACAGACAGACTTGAGTGCCCAAAATTTAGCTTTGCAAAATTTAAAAGAACGAGATGAAACGAATGCCATGCAGACAAAAACTTTTGTAACCCAAAAATGCTTACAACTTATAAAGAATAATAATAGAAAGCGCGGAAAAAGCGGAGCCGCTTTTAAAGTGAGCACCGCGGAAGAGGTACTTGACTTATCGAAGTGTGCGTGCCATGAAATCGTGCCGATGCATTCGTGTACAGAGCTGTACGCTCTGTTTATTCGACCTAAGACGTCTTGAAAGCTTCGGTTATGCCGCTGTCTAGCGACTCGTATATTTTATATCCTTAGTGGAGCTTTCGACAGCCGAAGAAGCTTCTCCATTTATCGATGCCTGCCCTTAGATTCCACTCCTCTCGCGTTAACGCACGCTGCACTTAACGCAAGCGCAAATAGATTCTTCCCCGATCTCGTAAGCCGCGAACAAGCGCTTGTTACTCTCTCCCCCATAAACAATATTCCACGGGCCCGGAGAGAGCTTGCGATTTTTATCATTGTATCAAACTCCGAAGCGGCCCGTAATTTCCCAAGTGGATCTCATGAAAATTGCATTATTCAACGTTAAATTTATATCCAACCTCTTACTCAATTACCGGCTGCAAAAAATCATCGCTCTCCGCTTCTTAAGCAAAAAACTCAAGAGTCGCCCGAAATTGAAAAGTTCGGTTGAAGAGGCAGAGCTTTAATCCGCGACGATTGCATTACTTATGCGGCCGGGTAAGAAGAAAGCGAAATATTGCAGATCCGTTTCCGCTCGAGTCAGTCACTGTCGCGAAACGACTACGTATGCAGAGACCCCGGTAGCAGCTAATGCATCAGGCGTAGGGGAATAATAAACTGCGGGCTCGGAAAGCGAGCGATGAAATCACGCCTAGCCAGCAGCCCCTTACATCTCGAGGGTGCAAATATACGTCGCGCTCGTCGGCCGTTAAAGCGTTTCGCATTTCGAGCGTAACGGTTCGATGACTTACGAATGTAAGCTCGAGCCTACGATCCGCCCGATTCGCTTTTCGCTCGCCGCCGGGGTTTCTTCTGGGAAAGTGTAGCTGGCCGATTGATCGAGAGCGATTGTTGGAGTGCTTCGGCAACTGAGCACTGAATCTCATTGGATTTTATTTTCTAAAATATTAAAGGCAGAATACAATTAGTTTTAAACGAAATTTTAGTTAACGTTAAAAGAGCTGCTTTAGTAAATTATAATAGCGCTTTAATAATCTCTGATCTGCTGCTCGAAATTTTGGTCAAATTTGACAGGCTAAAATTATGTCAGATAGGTAAGTCACTCAACACGTCACTCAAGTTGGAAATATCTTCATTTTACACGGTTACAAGCATCAATGGCTTCGTAAATTATGTAGGTACAATTTATAGAGACAAAATAGTAAAAAGAAAATATTATTGTGTTTTTAGTTTAGATGCCAATTCAAATATAAAACTCAATCCTTTTTTCGAGAAAATATTCGTCTCCTTGCATTCGATAACCGTAAATGAGAATTAAATCACCATAAAAACTTTAATAAACCGAACTTATACTTTTCTCGTTTTCGACTTGGAAACCATATAAACATAAGTTTATGTGAAGACCCAAGTTTTATTAGACACTAAAAAAGCAATAGAAAAGAGGAAGATCATATTGAAGGACAATAAAGCACGTGATCTAATGCAGACAAATTTCAGGACCATAGTCGAGCTTTCCCTTTAACTGCTTGTCAGTTTCAGGATATCTCCATGATGATTTATTACTCCCCGCTGTCAGGTAAAAAATGTAACGTTAATTGTAAAATCGATATTTTGAAATTCCTATTCGTATATCCCTGACTTCCGCGTCCGAATAAACATGACATTCTATAATTAATTTTTACGGTGAATGTTTTCATAAAAGAACATTACGTTGTAGGAAGAATCCATGTCATAAATCGGTTTTAAAAGAAAATTAAAATTGTTTGATGCATAATTATTCATATTTCATATTTCATATTTATTTATCCAAAGTTATAAATTAATAACATTACAGTACACTACAGGCAATAGGTATTAAAGTTCTTTGTTATTGGAAAAGTTTCAATATTAATGAAAGGTGAGTATATTTATTGAATAAAATATGGTACGAAATAATTACAATGATTCGTAAAAGTTTAATTTCAGTTGAATCAAACAATGAATAATAATAATTAATTTAAAAATCCTCATTTCAATTTTCAGGAGCATTATCATAAAATTACCGTAAAAATAAACTTTCAAATATAACGATAACTTTCCAATATCCGACGAAACCTTTCAGTAATGTACGTATTATATATCTCATTTAACGAGAAATTTAATTAATACTAAACCTACATAAAGACTCATACTATATGCCATGTGGAAACTTAAAACTATACGCACAGTCGATCCTATAACCACCATTGACTTATTCACTTCTACACCGATCAGTCTATATAAATACGCAACAAATAATAAAATATTAAACCTCAACAATAAGACTCATACGCTCTACTAAAATTCACTAATTGATATCAAGTTTTTGCACTCGCTTAAAGATAATATCTTTAATCAAGAGTCTACAACGAGATTTAGTCGCCGAAACAAAATTTGACATCTAATAATTTTACAGTCCTGAAAAGTTGCAGCGATACCTTACTAAGCACTCCTTCGCAAAACTAATCGAGACAATCAGACCTAGTTATCCTGAAATTTACACACCGCCCCGGCACAATAATTCGCACATACAAATGCTCGCGAGCTTGCGCAAACTAGGATCCAAGCTCGAAACAATCGAGTTCCGAGTATATTATTACGTCGGCTGGTAAGTACGGAGTAACGCGATACCAATATACGCACTTGACGCGCAGCCCCCAATTATACGCGCGGAATTAGCAAATCGCTAAGCTTGCGGCGAATAGATTTCAGCTAGGGAGAAGCGTATTGTGCGCGCAGATGTGTATCGCAATTGCACCAGGTACGTAGCTTGCACGCGCAGGCTGATAACTGGCGGCGCTGAGATCGAGTGCCCCGTGCGGCGTGCATTCTAATTCGGCCGGGCGGTTAGTTTGGAGATTGGCGGCAGAAATTTTGTAAGTGCGTAATTGAAACGAGCCGCAATCCGATGCGATGCGATTCCTCTCGTCAAAGTTACGTCACTGCAATTACAATTCGAATTACTCGTGTAACCGCTATATGAATTTCTGCCTGCAATCAATCTTGTATTAATCGGAGAGAGTAATTGCTTTTGACGTATTCGTAGCACTTATTGTTAAAATATATCAATGAACGTGTATTAGGAGTGAATCTCACGTTTCTGATTAATTGAAATTAATTTTGCGAAAAACCCTAGATTACAATCTTACTAAAAATGTTAAAAAGAGAACTGAAATCAGTTTAATTTGCGGTAAATGATATCAAGTGCTTAAAGACCCCGGCTTAGAATTAAGCTGCCTGCAGGATACGGAAATTCGATTTTGATGCATAGAGGGACCATTTAGCTTTCACCGCAGCCAAAATAAATTACGAGACGGCAGTCTACGTGTGCGAGTAACATGCATATAAATTACGAGGTGCGCAAGACACGTTTTATGACAAAGACCGAACGGCTCGACGAAGGTTCAACGCAATATTCATCATCAAGCGATCTTTCTTTTGAGTAGTCGAAGATATTTATAGCAGTAAAGGAGGCGCTACTAAAATACATCATTGAAATTTACAAGAAAGTTGAAAAATTCAGCAAAGAGTAAAGCTCACAAGACAGCTATTGGAAGCAAAGAAATTAATATCAAGAAGAAGATTACTCGCGTCAGGAAAGAGTAATCAACATTTTTACTATCGGAAATTGATGAAAGACAGAAGAATTAAGAAGTTTCTCTACCAAAGGTACAAGAAAAAGATGGAACGTTACTGTTCGACTTGACGGGGGCTTGGCTTAATCCAAAGTTTCATAACCGACTTGACTATTGATCTAAAGTTTTCGGAATGGCAAGCATAATAATCAGACTTTTCGAGTGCTCGGCATTTACGCTGGTCGACGGGGCGCGTTAATTTGGGTTAGCCGTCGCTCTGAGCGAGCCTTGAGCCATCTTTCACAATTTCTTTCCCCAAATGCTTTCTCTCCTATTTCTGCTTTTTCGTCTTGTCAACGTCCTTGAGGATGGCTCGGGTATTAATCTTTTAATACCTCAATTCGCGGAAAATCCCAGGAAACAAATAAAAACTTACGATGTGGGTAAAGATCAATTAAAAGCGTGGTATCGTATTTCTTTTAATTAACGGTACACTTTCGAGCTTAAAAGCGTTTCCATTCAGGAAAGAATTGTCTTCGATAAATTTGTAAAAGTAGATCACAAATAAAATACAAGTAAATTACAAGTAAAACACAAAACTCTTTAAAGACTTGAATAAATTATCATAATACTCGACTTTTGTAAATATAAATGATTTCAAAATCTTCAAAATTTCAAAAAGATCCTTTAAAAAATTGAATTCATTCTTATCTAATTTTATATTCATTATTTCTGATAAAATAAGCTGTTCATTAACAATACTATAACTAAAATAATTTTCTGGCAGTTGACTTACTCTCCCCAACTCCTCATTAATAACCAGCGAACGCCCGTCAATTAAATAACTCCCGAAATTAGAAATGATAAAGAAGAGGAGAGAAAAATGTTCATCGGCCTTCGACATTTCCATTAACCATCGTCGCGCGGTTCGATAGTCGGCAAGTGCCTGTCAAAGTCACATGTGAAGTACTCCGGCGGTCCTACTCAAGCCTCGCAAGTGCCTGCCAGGGATGCAGAAGTTATACTGCCGGGGCTCGAAATTTTGCCGAGGCGTCGTTTCGACGCTTTAAACATTTTCCAGAACCCCAGACATCCCTTGTGACATCACACTCGCCTTTGACGCTGCAGCTCCTTCATTTTTTTCTATTTTCCAAAGAATAATCGATTATTTTGCTTTCTTTTTTAGTGCCTAATGCATATATAGCCGTTTTTCTTCAAAGTCTGTTAATAGAATTTTTGAAGGATATAAAACGCTTCAAAATGTGGCGTACTTTATATTTTAAATTAAAGGTAAATATAAAACAAAATGGAATATAGATTTAAAAAAATGAAAAATATTGTTTGATTAAATTGAGACTTATCTACTCACAAGTATACAAAAATTAATAGATTTTCAAAGCAGATGAAACGTGTTTGATAAACTTTAATTTAAAAATGAAATGTATTTCCCACTCATTTCTAACGTCGTCCTTATCTGAAGACACACATACACTCATCCATCTTGTTTAAAACGAAAAACCTCCACAAAAGAAAATTCTATCGAATAGCCTGAACCTAATAAACAAGCCATTCAAAACCCATCATCTTCGTTCCGACACCCGGGCTGCATTTGTTAGCCGGCGAGCAAGTGAATCTCGAATTACCTCGTACCTCGGCGGCGGCAAAAGGCCCGCGCGCAAACTCGGCAGCCAGGAGGCTGAAAGTTCCGAGGCGTCACCTCGCAAGGTGTTCGATTTCCAATCGATCTGGCCCGCTTTCGCCCAGGTAGCACCGACTTCCCTCCCTCCCTTTTCGAACTTGGCTCCCGGTAAGAAAGCCCGGCCTGTTTGCATTAGCTTGGCGCGCTGCAGCTCGCTCGAAATTCGACGCTACGACTTAGCAGGTTTTCTGTTAGTTGCCGTAAGCTCCTGTGCCAACATAGGCTTTCCCACGTGTAAACTATTAACGCTGGGCGTCCCAGCTTTCCTACCTATTTGAATTAACTTTATCGTTTTAACGCTTTGCCAGGCTGCGTTATACGTGCAATGTGGCCGATTCGCTGTTTTGACTGTCCACTTGCCCGGTATTCGGGGCAGCTTTTAGTTTTACAGCTCGACTTTATAATTGCAAAATAAAGAAACGAGAAACATTGTTATTCAGCTGAGAAACTTTGACAGTATATTTTATACTTTCATGTTTTAAACTAATAGTATTGAGATTGCATTAATAACTAATTTTAATTGCAATTGCGCAATAACGTGGCTGTGTATATGTAGTGTCACAGTATTATATATGCATAATGTATAAATTTCTGGCCATATTAGTAGTAATTTGCATTGCTTTACATAGCCAAGCTTAATATAGAAATTTTAAAAAGTTACGTTTTCGATACTAATTTTTATTTGTGATATTATTTTCTTTATGATGTATGGAATAGAAATAAAAATAAATTCGATTTAAGAAATGTGTCCTGAAATATTTTTCTAGGCTTTTTCATTCTTTCTCTACCGGAAATAATTCGCTTTTTATGACCTACATTGCATTTTCTGGTACAATTTTCAGAGATACAAATTTACCCAATGTTTAACAGGATTCTTTATTTTTGCCTGCTATTCCAGTCACGTTTTTTTCTTTTTTTTTTAACAATTTTCGTTCTAATATGGAACTTGCATAGTTACAATAAACTATAAAAACATCTGTAACAAAAATTGAACAATTTCCAATTCACAATCCAAAGGAAAATACTTGGCTCACAGTCTTCTAAAGGTAAAAAAATAATTTTCCACAGTACTGTTTTAAAAGAAAAACGTCATGACAATGTTTCCACGGAACTGTAAATGACCTCACAATTACAATCCGCGCGCACGCTCAAGCATAAAACTTTTCCTCGCCGGCGGAGCGTTATTTATTAACCACACTCTCGGTGTACAATCCCCTCTGGGCGCGCTTCGCGGAACTAATCCGACGGGAACCGCCACCCGATTCCAGCGAGCACTTCACTCTGAAAAAGGAGACCCTTAAGCGACGTTCGCACGGTAAAAAAGAAATCGATCCCGCTGCTTATTTTCGCGGCGGCGATCGGCCATAAAATTTCCTGGCGGATCGAAAAGAGACAGAAGAGCTTTTGACACACAGGATGAATTTTCTTGCGTAACGCAGGGAAATGACCGTGCCCGGCCGTTATGCCGTAGTTGGCCCGGTTTATATGGGCAATTTCGAGCGAGCGAGCTGCGCACGCGACGAGGCTCAAATCAGCGAGTCGTGGTGACTGCAGCCGTTCCCCTCAATCCTTGCGGATGAGCTTGTCGAAACGAGAGGCTTTATGCGCAGGGCTGTTGCTTCGTCGAAGCTTCTTTCGGATCGAATTGGCTGTTAGTTTGGTCGAAGCAAGAAGAGTTACGTTCATTACAAACGACTGAAAATTGAAGTTTTCTAAAACGCGGCTCCACAAACACGCTCGGATTCCATCGCGCCTCGTTGAAAAGAACTGCAGCTGTGCAAGTTTACAAAATAATGCAGGTAGTGAATTCGCACGTTCACAGTAGAATAAATTCAAAAAGGTAAGACGCTCGTGCATGCAGAACCAGTGTATAAATCAATAACTGTAAAGTTCTTTGGATTATATTGACATTTTTACATTTTAAATAAGTAATCCATCTACGACTTTTAGCTTAGAAGATAAGATAGTACACGTTGTGAAAATTTCAGTAGGTTTAAAAATATGCAACTTTCCGATTGAATGAAAAAACAGACAAGCCACCACAGACACTTTATACGTGGTATTGTCGCACCAAGCATTAAAAATAGGCAGCTTACGATCAATAAATCGTAAGCAGAATCGCGGGGTGCAAAACGCGTTCAACTTTTTACGATACACGTTTGACGGCACACTTCGAAACCTTATCGGCGTCCAGAAGCCACGGCAGGCAGTGCAGACGCGAGAGATAGAAATAAAAGTACGAAAATTCAGTTCTCACCGCCGGTGGAAGGAGTCCGCGCGGAGCATCGGCATCGTCGCGAACTCAATTTCGGAGAGAGCACAGAGCGCACTTTGCCTGGTGTAAGAGCGAAACGTCGTATAGGAGAGAGAGAGCGCATCGCCACCTACACTCGGAAATCTCGACTCTCTCGGTGCACGGTAGTTGGCACGTGTAGCCAAGGGAAACGGATCAACGGATCGATCAGCCCGAAAAAAGGGCTCCGAGTCGTCGATTTTTCACGGGTAATAGCGTGTCACGCTATGCGTACGTCGACGCGCCAAGCGAACGACTCGGCCTTGTAAATTATGAGTTCGGGGCTAAGCGTGCTGGGACCAGAGGATCTCTCACGTCTCGCTGTTAAGAGTTGGAGGAGAACTTTCCAGTGCGACGAGCAGAAAGAATGAGGAATCGGAGGCAAAGGGCCGGAAAAAGAGAAATAAATAAGAGCAAGGAGGCGGAAGGAGGGGAGGTGAGAGCTCCGCGAAGAGGAAAAAGCCTGCTTCGCGAAAACTCGCAAAGTTTTATTGCCGTTATGTAAAAAATTGTTGAATTAAGGATATACGCGAGCTTCTGTTTCTTGCACTTCTTGTTGGACTTTCCTGCAAGTTTTGAGTTTTGTTTAAATCGACGGAAAAAAAGCGCGGAGCTCCGAGTTTTAAAGTCGGCTTTAACTTGACAGCGACGAAAAACGTGAAATACCACTTTTTAATGGGAATTTTTCGAAACAGCATTTGACGCAGCGCGAAAATGTCAGCGTAGCGTTTTAAATGAAAACTAATTATAATAAAATAATATCCTTCAAAAAAGACTATTAATAAAAAATGATTTATTTCAGTTATAAAATTAGGACAATTTGCAAAAAAAAGCAAAGAATAATAATTTTTTTTCCACGGCCAATCATCGGCAAGTTTTCATGTCAGATTTTACGACGAGTCATTTTATTCCGCATTCAGCACTTCAATGTAATAAAACAGAAACATTCAATTACACTTTGAAGCTATACGTATTAAAAAAGTTATTTTAATTTCCACTCTAGAAAAACTCTGCTCAATCATAGTAAATTCTCTTGTACAAACCTAAAAATACACCACATTCGCTCAAGTTGAAGCTTATTAAGCCCCATCTGAATCCGCCTCGACAGTTAATAAGCACGAGCGATAAAAGAAACCGAAAACAGAGTAAAAAGCGAATGCGGGAAAGCAAATAAAAGCACGGAATTACGAGATGCAGGTAAAGGGAGAGAAAAAGTAGCAGCGAACGCGTCGGCAGTCACGAAACGCTTTTCAAATCGTCGCTCTGCCAGTCGCGCGACCGCCGGAAATAAAAATCTTACCCGAGCCGTTACTTCCTCCCCCCTGAGGGTTCTAAACGGCCGCTTTACCCGCAGCCCGTAAAACATAACGCGCACTGACGTATATATTTTCCCGCCGTCACGTATCTGGGATCCGGCTAACTCCCTCCCGGTAAAGACGCCGGGAAATAAAAACAGTCGCCCTGATCGAAGGTCACTTTTGGCCCGGGGAGGAAATTTTCGAAAACTTGTACAGGCCGTCACGCGATACCGCAATAATAAGGGGGTGGAGTCCGAGCCTAGCCGAGTTTTTTATGTGATTCCTTTTGAATTTTTTCGCCATTAATTATTTCTGGTACAACAACGAATTATGTATACTCGCCGCGGGCGGTGGATTTATGGTAGCTCTTTTTATTAAAATTTTGGACGGCTCGCTTTTAAAGCGGTTTACTTTTTCTTTATTATTATTTCTGCTTTAGATGCTAATCTAAGCTGCCTAAAAAATGCTAAACAAAGGTTCTATCGCATATTTTTTATGTTTTATGGCAGTAATCTAGCCTAATGATTTTCTTTTCGCTTTACCTAAATTAAAGGGAATAATGGAAATATGTTACAAAAATATTTAATAATAATTATAAGCGCTACAGTAAATAAATATTAGTTGAATATAAATGTAATTCCGTGGAAACAGCGTGTCAAAGTTTTATCTAATTTTGCTTCTCTAGAAATAACTTCTCTCGTCCATATTTGTATTTGAATGTATAATTAAAAGTTTCAAAAATTTATGCAAACTTTGAAAAGCTTTACAGACCAAATATAAGTGGGATAATTCGTAGGATTTAAGAATAAAATTTCGATTTTTTGGAACTTTACAAATAAAAAATTACCAAACGTATAAAAACTGTAAACACAATATTTTTACAAGGCGATTAACCTATTATCAAAAAATTAAAATGCTTTTATACGAGAATAATTTCAGATTTAAAAATGTAACAATAATTAAGCTTAAAATTACATTGGAATTAAAAAATAAAGCTTTCCAGCTGCATCGATTTGTGCCAATTAAAAATGTAAAAAGCCACCCGATATCGACTTCGATATTCAATTCGACAAATTTCGACATGCAAGTATTAACAAATAATTTTCTACCATAAGAGGACGATCGATAAGACGATAATTAAGCATCACTTTTTGCAAGAGTCCATCGCAGTACCACGGAAAAGCATCAGGAGGGAATGAAAAACCGAAACGAGCAATCGATCACCCAACCCCAACTTTCATCAATAACTTTTTTATCAATTTGTGTAGCTACTCATATTATGTTTGGCGCTGATATTTTTAAGTTTAATATTTAATATAACTTTGCAAGATTTTTTAACCAAAATCATTTTTACATTCCGTTTTTTGCTTCATTGGCGGTATTATGCACAGATACTTTTTACCGCAGTTAAAGCTTGTTATTTCAATTAAAAAGTTTAGTAAGAAGAAAGGAAAATCTCATGTTAATCGAATGAGTTTGTAAAAGCTAGTTTAAACTGTGATCACATATTCCAGAATTTTGATAAAAGGCGACTTTAACAGCTGCTAAACTGATTTCAAAGAAACTGATTTGAAAAATCTCTGCTTGTAAACTAAAAAATGGTAAAAGTCCTTGCAAAATAATTTTTCACCTGCAAACGCAGTTAACTACCAGAGAAGAGCAACTTCAAAGCACATCCGTATCAAAGAGTATAAATGGACGCACATTGACATCAATTTCATATAAATCTGTGTCCAATCTTCGCAAATTGTACCATAAAAACTTTGTGGAACAATTATTTGTCGTAATGATACCTCTTATCAAGATTGGAAAAGTATTACGACTCCAATAACACTAAGAAACCCATCATGAATTTGTCAGCTTAAACGATAGATCGGCGCAGCTCGAGCTATCACCATACCTTTTGATTTATACCCCGAATAAATTAGATCATAAAATTATGGAAAGTTTCAGTGAAAGCATTACAATGTTTATCTGAAAAAAACGAAAAATCCAACAATCGCTACCATACGCCAAACCCCACCACGAAATTAAACGACACGCAGCAAAGTTTTCCATCAGACGACGCGCCGAAACGAGGCGTTTTTTCCGCAATTTTAGCGCGTTTCCGCGCACAATTATCGGCTCGGAAGCTTTCGTCGTGCTCGGGAATGCCTGCGAGAGGCACGCGGGGAATCGAGGATGCAGCGCGCGCCGCGCGACGGCTCCGGCAATCCGGATTTGCGGCTCGCATTCGTGTGCGAAATACAAAGCGAGGCCTCGAGCAATTACGATTTCCGGTTTTCATTGCGACGCGCGGCTCTGTTGCGAATCGTATGCGAAAGGCTGGTAATCTTCTTTGATAAATACGCGTGTTATTAGCTTGCGGGAACACGAAAGCTTTATCGATGGGAGGAGGATTTTTTTTTATGCGATAGATACTATAGATTCGGTGAAATATATAAGTCGTTGGAAAGCAATTATTCGATTTGGGAGATTTATTTAGAGTTGTTTGAAATACCACTCATGCATTATGATGACTTATAAAATTAAATGCATTTATTAAAACTGCTTAATACATATCTTTCTAAATGATAGTGATCTTTACTTGAAGATTTTTTTAAAAAATGTAAAGAAGTAAATTAAATGATTTTAAAACTTCACAAAAGTAATGGAAGCTTGTTTTAATTAAAAGCTACTGCAAATATTAATCTGCGCATTAATTAATTTGCTTCTCGCTAGTGATGACATAATAATTATAAGCTGCGCATTAATTTTCAATTTTTCTTTTTCTTTTTAAGCTTTCCTTTCAATAACATCAGGGATTATGTGATATTACGGCCCGTCAATTACTTTCTCGGGGTTAGGGATTTCGTAACGACGGAGACTCAATATTAAAAGTCACAAAAGATAATATTCTGAGCCTGAAATATTTCCGTCCATTCAATAAATATAAATAAATGTCGGTAACTGGCACACTGTTTTACTTTGCGGTTGATAAAATACTATTTATTCCCCTTGAGTTTTTTTGGAGAAGAGGAAATTGTCGAAATTTCCTGCAATAAAAGAATACATCCCAAATGAATATTCTCATCCGACTGAAAAGTTCACTCAACGCGGAAGTGTTGTTGAAACATTTCACACAGAAAAATTTATAAACAAAATGTGTTCTACTTTATAATAAGAATCAGTTCCACTTGCCCATCGTATACGAAAGCTAAAGGAATTTCATTGGAACTAATTCGAAAGCCAGACTCTACGTAACGATACCGTTCCAGCTTTCTCATTCCGCGAATCCCCTTAAAAACCGCGGATCAAAACAGCAATATCCCATCTCCAGACTTGAAAAGCTCTAAGAGGGCGAAAGGAGCGGCTCGAACGACAAAGCGGCACACTTACTTTCTATAATTGCATCGCGACGAGGCGTATATATATATATATATATATATATATATATATGTCACCGGGCCGAAGCGTTTAAATTACGAATGACCTAGTAGAGAGGAGGATAATGAGAATAGGGATGGCGCGGGCGCTCTAACGTCGGCCTAATTGTGCGCCGGCAACACGTCCTAATTAATTCATTCGATCCAATAATGGAACGGGTCCGAAGGACTGTGCGCCTCCTGTACTCGTAATGATCCGGCGTCGACAAGTGTTACACGGGCGCAAGAGTTCGGGGAGCAGTGACAGTGAAAAATTGACGCCACCAAATTGCGAGTGTTAGTCGTCGACGTCGTGCGCGAGTTTAATAACTTCCTTTGGCCTGGCCGTTTTGTCTTTTCCAGGTGGGCTCTTTATTAAGGACGTTGGTGCCAAAAATCAATGTCGATCGAATCCTTTGCAATTTTACATATATATTGTAGACAACATTTTCTATGTATGGTTAAAATTTTAGAGGTCTCAGCGATACCGTTTTTGA
>JAWWEM010015141.1:0-60215 GCA_035582935.1 Ormyrus thymus | reverse complement strand
TTTCTAGCCATAAACTACTTTGCGATTAAAAAATGGCCAATTTCTACTTCAAAAATGTTTTCAGTTTCCACCAGGGAAGCGGTATAATTTCAAGCTCCGCAGATTGAACGTTCATTAATTAGTGCATTATTCGGGTTATGGCAGAGCCATAATCTTAGAAATCCAATATCTTAACATAGACTGAACTCAAAAAGTTTTATCTAATTTTATTTGATCAAAAATCAAATATACGTATAAATATGAAACTATCATAAGACGATATAACTAATTAATTGTGTTTTTCAGGTAACTTGAACGCAGTTTCGTGAGTATACCTTTCTTAATTAATGTTTAAATATCTTATTATTTAAATATTTTTATGAATATTTTTACGAATAAGGTAAGCACGCTACGTCACCTAGTTTTTTTGGACATCCATCTCATTACACAGTAATTCGATATTCCCATCTGCATAACTTAAATTTAAAATGCAAAAACTTTCAGCGGAGGCACACGTGAGAAAACGAAAATTTCCCCTCGAAAAGAAAATACAAAGTCAAAGCTTCAACTCTCTAATGAAATCCGTACGTGTTCCCGCCGCGCGGAAAAAGAATCACAAGTTTTTCCGGGCGTTTTCGCGCCTCTATCCCCGTAACGACGTATCCCGACGAAACAAAAATTCAAATCTCCACCCCGTCGGAACACATACACGTATATCTGTGCGCGCCGCGCGCATGCACAAGGCTCCCCGGTGAATAATTAATTTTCGCGCGCTGGCCACCTGTGAGCACCCCCGGGAAAAATAGAGGGAAAGGGAGAGGGGGAAAAAGAGCTCGAGGCACAAAGCGCCGCTTGGATCGCTATAAATGCGCGGGATATATGGTCTAATTACTGACACCCGACCCACTTTCCGAAGCTTTTGATTGACTTTGTTGGAAATTTTTCAAGCTAAATGTATAAATACATTTCTGCCGCGGGAGTAATTGAATCGCGCGGAATGTAACCTGGAATTGAATATCATTAATTGACTTATTTACGTAATGACGATGAACACATGTATTTATTATTAAAAATGAGATTTATCTCTCGATACACCCGCTATAGCGATGTAAAAATGAAGTAAATTATAAAAATAGATGCCAATAAATGAATGTCCTCCACACCCTCGCATTTAAAATTAAACAGACCCCGAGCACTAAATGATTCAAGTCGAACCCAGCCGAATTTCCTCCCCAAAACTTTCCGTCACCCACCCAATCATCCATCGACGGCCGAACTCGCGCAAGAGCACCATCTTATTCCGTTCCCCGAGGGCTACCGGGCCGAGTCGAAGCGAGTCGCGCTCGCAGGTGTATTATGCTTCGGCGCTTGGGGGCGCGCAGCAATTTCGAGTGGCCGTCGCTTCGACGCTCGGCGCGACGCGGCAATAAAACGACCATCCGCACGATTACGGCCTGAGTCGAATGACGCGTGGAAACTGTTATACTTGCCCGAGTCTCTCGCGCCGCGGAGGTGCGCGGCTTTGTAATCCGCGGCGGGTAATTGACGATTAGGGGAATTATGTTTCAGGAATTGGATGTTTAAGGTGGCAGGAAATATGAGAGGAAGGACGCAGCAGGATGCTCGGGAGTTTACTGGGGGCTATTCAGATTAGTGTGGTATTTGGATTTTGGGATTTTGCAGGCACCGAGTGGTTTGATTCGGCTGACGGTTTCAGTAATTATAATAGTACGATTTTCCTGCATTAATTGGTCGAATCATATTTTTTAAAAACGACATAATGACAGGAAATAGAAGAGACTGCTTGGTAATAAGAGAAAATAAGCAGTTTCTAATTGGTACAGAAAAAGTTATAATCCCGAAGTTTAATATTCAGTGCTCATTACAAACTTTTTTATATTCGTTTTTTAACTAAACTTTACGGTGAATCCAAAAGTCAAAGAAAGTTCTCTACAACGTTACACCTTAAAAAACTTTTTAACAAATATGCTTCAGAGATTATCGCGCAAATTGAGTAAAATGCACCAAAAGCTCAGTGATAATTAATCAATATTTAACAAAAAAAAATACGGTCTCCAAGATGAGAAATTAATTAAGTTATCACCCCCGACATCGTTCCGCTTCATTAGAATTCTGTAAAACATCCGATAGAAGCCTATAAATAAAAGCAATTCCAAACTTTTATTAGACATTATAAATGTCGAGAGTAAAGTTTTAACGACTTTTATAAATTCTTTTACTATCGAGTCGAGTCGGGGACTTGATTTTATACGGAGGTCGGTCTGACCGGAGCTGGACACAATCTACTTATCGTTTCAGTTGAAGAGATAGTTTACGAGCCGGATGAAGCTTGAAAAACGCTGAGCTTGCCCTCTCAACTTAGCCTTCCAATAAAGAGTTTTAAAACTATGCTAATTGTGGACTCTTTTGGTGACCTACTTGATTATTACATTCAGGCTCTTGAACGATTTCCGGGGGAATTAATTCCAAACGTATTTTTTAAGCTTTTAGGTACTGAAAATCGAAGGGGAGTAGTCGTTTTAATCATAATTTTTTCTTAAAACAAGGAAACTAACAAAAACGTATACCATTTAAACTCTTTCGAAGGGACTTTCAAAAAGAATGTTGCAATCTTCGCGAAGAACCGAATGGTTAGCATTAATTGAAAAACTATGCGGAAAGAAATCAAGTTTCCAATAAGTCAAATTGAACAAACGTAAATTGTCAATCCCACGTCACTCATCGATACAATTTATGCCAGAATCTAAGCCAAACGTTCCAAAAGAGTAAAAAAACTCCTCTTTATTCATTCGAAATCACGTTTTCCTCAATTTTCTTGATAAAATTCCAACGTTCACCCCTTAAAATAGTGAAACAATAAACGCTGCCACGAAAATGCTCCTATTCTCTAAAACGACTCATAAATACCGAGTTCCTGATCCCGCAATCCTTTAGGAACTCCCATTTCACCCGACGTCTAATGTCCCGCGCTTAAGCTTCGCGAAATCAGGCGAGATCTCGGTTTCGCGCTTCAGTTGAGAAAGCGTCAGTGCTCGGCTGCGTCTCGTCAATTTCACCGGAGCAGCGGCTCCGGGACTCGACTCGCGGCGCGTCTCGCTCCCCCGTATCGTCTCGGGTCGACGTTTGATTGGAGGGCTATTGGATGGAAAAAATTAAATTTCTCCGCGGAGATTCTTTCGCGACGTTCGCATCGATTTTTCGCCCTTCCCAGGCGGAGCGGCGGGTTAAAAAGTTGGGCGAAACTCGGAGTTCGACTGGCGAAGTCCGGGAGTCGAGGCGAGTTACTTTCTTACGTCTTGCGCGTCTTTTTTTTAAGTTTCGACGAGCGAGTTTTTTGAGTAATTGAAAGTCAATAATGTTTTTTGGAGCACTGCGAAGAAAGTCGTTTGACTGTGATTTAGGAGGTGAGAGAAGTTGAGGGAAAATTATGGAATTGAGCAAGTTACATATACGATTTTCCTAATTTTATACATGCTTTGTGTAATTTTTAAATTATTCAAACCATTTTATAATAAAATTGAATGTTCTATATAATTGGTGGTTTTTAGCACAAAAGAACGAAATATATAGGACTCATCTGATTTGGTATTATCTACAACACTGAGAACAGAAACGGGAAATTCATTATTCCGACTTTTGAACTTTTATTTCGCCATATATAGATACGAAAGCTTTGTAAAAAGTTTCTGGAAAATGCTTTGTGCAAAGTATAATATTCATATCTTTCTGTTAAATCGTGCATTGTAATAAAATCGTTGAACTATAAAGAAGCTAGTTCTTTCCAATTTATGCAGATTTAATGTGAATAACAATATTTAAATTAATCCTTTTATCATAAAAATCTTGTCTTTTAAAACAATTCTGCTAAATTTCAATAATTTCATCGGATATTCCATATTTTGTGAAACTAATTTCATCATTTAAAATAGATTACGATATTGAAATTTGCCTTTTTAAAATTCTTCAATTCAACGCGGAAAGTAATTATATAGACTTCAACAATTTTATAATTATTTAATTCTAAAACAACTCGCGTCGGAACAACATTGAAATAAACATTCTAAAAGTCCAAAGTATCCGACTTGAAAACTTACTTCTCAACTTTACGATCCACGGAGGGATAAAAAATTGAAGAAACTACAATTTCACACGCCCAGCATTTTTTGCCCCACGCGCTCGGTTTATTACATTTTTTTAAAACTTCCCTCCTCCCGTAATTTGGCTTCCCTCGCCCAGAATATCCCGTCTCCTCGAATGACATTTTTCGAAATTCAACCCGCCGGCTCCTCCGCGCGCGCACACTTCGTCTCCCCTCCGGCGGAATTGAGTAATCGGCGGGCTTCTCGGGGACGGGAAAATGACGTTTTTAGGACGCAATAATGAAAGAAGCAAGACGCCGCGGCCGGAAGTTCGGGCGGGGGCCCAAAAGTACGGCTCGCGGCCTAAGTAACTAGTTCGAAACAAGTTCGCCGTAACTCACTTTGGGGACCGGCGACAGTCGCGCCGAGAGGAGACACGTGTTTGCCCGGGGAGGGGGAAGGGCTGCTTCGCGGCTCCCCGTTCAATCAAAACGAAATTACGCGCCGCGTCGACTTTCATACACTGACTTCTCCCCGACTTGTCCCGCTGCTTCTTTTTTCTCTCGGGCGGTCTCGCTCTCGAGTTTATGGGGAGACGTGCTTTCGAAAGGGTCGGGATGCCTCGGCTACTTCAGCTTTTGCGAAGTTAGGGACCTTTTGAAATCAAGGGCTCGTAATTACGACGGTTTAAGTATATTTATTACCTTTATGTTATTAAGTTAGTTTTTGTTCTTTTCTCGTTTCAAGTCACTGCTTTGTCAATTTCTGTAAAATCTGTCATTTCATAAAAGTATCTAAAATCAAGCTGATTCTAAACTGGTCTAAAATAAAAATGATTTTGCTAAAAAAATCTATAAGCAATCCATCAGTACTTTTGCTAAATCCGTTTGAACATTAATTACCACTGGGGAAACCTCTCCAGTCAGCCTACAGAAATCGAGTTTCACTATCGCCTACCTTGATGAAGTCGAAGGTCTTCGTGAGCATGACTATGCAGGCGGCTTTCTCCTGCCAGACCATCCGCCAAAATTCTATCACGGTAGTTTCCATGGGTCCCTGAGTTACGATGTAGGCATTCGGCTTCAATATGCTCTGGAAATATCGAAGCGAAAAATAGTCAGCCGCCGTCGGAAGTCTCGCCGCGCTTTACAGTGCCGATCCATTTATAAAGCTCTAAATACATAGATTGAACTTCGACGATCGGGGCTCTTTTGCCGCGAGAAAATGTTTGCCGAAAATCAGCCGGGTATTGCGTAATTTTATCGGTCGAGCTTCGGTAAGAGACGTATACTTTTTGAGGTAAACTGTATTAGCTTTTTTGATTCTATTGTAAAGCTTTATTTCATTTATAAGAGTTGTAAATAAGGTTGCAAAAATTAATACTGTAGATTTTCCTTGAAAAAAGAAAGAGTTTCATATTTTTTTAAAGTTATAAGAAACGAAAATACTGACGTATAAATTTCATTTGAGGATTAAAGTAAAATTTATTAGTTGACCGAATTCTTGAAATAGAGTTTTATTGAGAAATATAAATACTCGAGAAACAATATCACTTTAAAAAACTGTTTATACATTTGTGATTGATCTGTTTATTTATTCATAAAACTTATACTTACATCCACATACGAGGCGTTTATATAATCCGAGTCTGACTGACCTTCTATCGTGTCTAAAACGACTCTATTGTAATCATCTGAAAACGAAAAGGAATTTTTCATAGCACATAACATATTCAGTTTTATCGCAGCTTCGTCGACTCAGCTTTCGAACATTATTACCGAAATATAACAGCTTTCTCCGCGCAGCGATTAACTTCTAGCTGGACCTTTCTCGGAATCAATAACACCCGCGGTAAATTCCATCCGAAAAATTTCGACAAAAAAGTTTAATAAAGTACCTGCCGGCGAATATCGACTCTACAACGGCGCCTAGTTTAATATCGCTCCGCATCCCCTCCCTAATAAACTAAACCAATCTCATCATAACTAATGCATCCTCCCGCTTCCCGCTCGGGAAAGCATGATAAAGACGCAAAGAGGCTCAGCCCTCCCTAATCCCAGAAACATCAGCTCTCGGCCGCGACTAAAAAGGCCTCAGCTAATTAAAGCGGAGGGCGCGGCCTTGCGCGCGCGCAATTTAAAGCGTTATTGTTCGCCGCCGGTGAAAGACTTGCGCGCACGCCGGACGATAAGCTAAGCTCCCTCGGCACAAAGCCCCGCGCATTTCGGATGCCGGAGCGCGCGCGCGCGGGGCTGCTTTTAGCGGTGCAGCCTTTGCGCGGCTATTGGTTTAGGGAAAATGGAGCCTCGATAATGCAAATGTCGCGAGAGCTCGCTTTGCGCTGCATATTTTCTCGCGGCTCAAAGGGGAGAGAGTTCCTTTTTGCCTTCCTCTGCGAGCCTCGGAGGGTGAAAGATTTTTCGAGCGAAGTCAGGAGTACGATAAAATTGCTCGATACATTCTACGGGGGGGGGTGGGGGCGGAAATTTTGTCGGGCTCGGGATCGTTCGTGCTCTTTTGGGTTTGCTTCGAATATTCGTATGGGGATATTAAGAATCGATCAGGGGATAATGTATTTAAATATTCAGAAAAGCAGGTGGCGCGGAACATGTAATAAAAGGGACAAGGAGGAGAGGGACAAGTTTGCTCGAGGGCTCGTAAAAGACTTCTGATACGTTACTTTTTTCGTCGTTGCTCAATTTTATCACATTGTTCGAATTTAAATTTTGGAGAGAATTTTTTTTGTTGAATTATGCATACTTTCTTAAATTTTGAAAAATATCGGTCGGCATCAGCATTTTAAATGCAAAACGGGCATTTTTTTTCTTGATATAGTTTGATGGAACCTTTTGAAAATTAAAAATTCCCAAGGCATGTTTAAATAAAGTAAGATAAATTTGATAAATAGGATTATAGTGGCGACTTGGAGCAGCAAAGTAATGATTTATGGAACGAAAAGCACTGCGTGGGCGACAGAAGTATTAAGAAACTGATGTAATTAATGAAGTCGTAAAACCTGTTTTCTAGGCAAGGACAGCTCAAAGAGTAAACAAAGAATAAACATAAAAAGCTGTGTAAGAGGCGCACTTATAAAAAAGTACAAAGGATTCTGCGTGGGCTTTCTAGGCATTATCATTTTACTAGAATAGCTACAGCTGAACAGCTTTAGAAGTTAAAGTAAGTAATGTGTGTACGCAAAAGGAATATAATAGTACACATTATTCAAGAGAAAGCGCAAAAAGCGACGTCGCAATAAAGCGGTTGACTAAATTAAAAAAGAAAAAAAATGACGGATTCATCGAAGAATCAACAAAACCCGATTACCCCCAAGGATAAAAAAGCGCTTAACCCGAGGCAATAAAACGCCCTCCGAAAGCGCCCCATTCCCATTTCGCTCCCGAAAAGGGGGGATGCGGCGTTTAAAAAAAGGCGCGGAGAGAAAAGGCCGCCGGAAAGCGGCGAATGTAGCGCGAGGCCTACATGCGACGCCGCGCGTCCGCCGATGTGAAAGGGACAAGTGCACGCTCGGGGAAAATGGGAGAGGAGATCGCGCGCGCGCGCGGCAATGCCAGGCCGGAGGGGCGCGATGAAAAATTCACTCGACTTCCGGGCGTCTATGAAGAGCCGCTCTGCCTCGCGCACACACGCCTTTACGTAAAGACAAATACAGGCGTATCGCTGCCTATCTTTCTCTCGTTCGCGTCGTCTTTCATCGCTCTCCGAGAGAACTGTCTTATTTGCTGCTGGCTGCTTTCGGCTCGCAGGCCGTCTTCTCTCCGATTCTGCCCTGGAGTTTCATTGTCGGCTGTTCTTTTCTTCCGCCTGGCTCTCTTGGGTCGAGCTTTTTGATCGACGCGAATTTTGACTACTTTTTCGGGCTGTATTATAAATGTATGTACGTTGGAGGAGCGGCGTGACGCGCGAAGGGCTTCTGCCGTTATTTCGCCCTTTCATCTGTCAAGCCTTCTGTGTGCTAAGTTCGTACTTGAAATTTTTTTCGAATACATTGAATAAAGTGCGTTATATGGGAGAGAGAAATTTAAGTTTGAGACGATTTTAAAATTTTTATAAAGTATTGAAAAAGTTACATGAATATAGAATTACAAAATGGGATTAATAAATTGTTATGTCCTTTATTTTGTATAAAAATAAAAAGTATATACGAATCGAAAAATATTTCTCATTCTTTATACGTGAGTCTTCGAAAAGCTGCGCCGTGAAACTGAGGAATAATGGAATTCAAGTTCACAAGCAATACTTACATGGAATACATTTTTGGTTCTGATTCTTTTCTCTGTTTGCTGCCTTCGTGGCATGCCTGCACGAGTGTGTTTCGACTTTCGTCGCTGTCTGAAACATAAGAGAGACGTGACTTTAATATGCGATGTGCCTGCCTTGTCAGCGGTATCTATTACGAACAATAATGGAATAAAAATTACGAAAACAAATTTTAAGACTGTATATTAATTAAATCATTTCGTTCTGTTTAATTTTGGATAAACTAATGAAGCGTTTTTTGACAATATAATACAGTTAATATAATGTATGGTTTGGGAACATTTACTGTTACGTAGCGAGCGCGCTACCTCATATATTTTAAGCTGCGCATTTTAGTAATATAAATTTAGCGAAATAAGTCATAAGACTGTGAGCGGGAAAGGAAGTCACTTCCTTTCCCACAAAATAAAGAATTTCGGCCGCTGAGCTTGCGTCTTTTGTGCACAAGCTCTTCTAGAGAAACTTGAAACCTAAACCGCGCGGCTACTCGGGAACCAATGAGAGCTCCCGAATGATTGAGGAGAGGCGATCTCCCGATTGTATAAAAAGCACACTTGAGTGCAGTTTTTGGCCCCAATTCTCGCAGTTCCGTAGCAGTGTTGAAATTTCCCTAGGAGTCTTCAAGCGGATTTTGGTAAAATAAAGTATCGTCTCTCAATAAGTATTATTTTATATGATTTATATTTTCCTCGACCATCATTGCCTCACTCACTAAATCCCAAGTCACCCCGGCAACCTCCTTCGATTTCGATATTTACAAACAATTTCATCTTTCCAAGTCTCGACGCGACAAACAGACTTACGTCCGACACGACGGACCACGCTGAGCTCAAAAGACTTCTCCGAGAAAGCAAGCACCAAAAAGAAAATCAACGGACCGCATAAACCACCAAGGCGAGCGACCGGGACGTAACATTATAAAGTTTCGATTTCAAAAATACTGCTTTTACAGTTGAAAGTAGTTCATGTCATTTTATTTTTTCTATAACAAGTACCAAATGCTTTCTACCATTTTATACCCCGAAAATAAAGTTCATCTATTTGTTTTCCAACGAATAAAAGTTACGGTTATACAATATTTTACATCGGGCTTTGTGCACTTCGTGCATTCATAAAAATTAATTAAATACTAAAAAGTTCCTTTATTACATTTACAGTGCTAGAATCAAAAATTCAATTTCGACCCTCTAATAGGACTTCATGTTCCCGCTTTGCACACACGAGGTAAGTAAAGGTCCTTCTACCGGAAGAAACACGAGAAATGTAACGGCCAGGATGTTAACATGCGGAGTAATGGCGGTCGTCTGACCACTACATGATGATATGCTTAGTCTGTTACTTCACAGAGGGGATATTTTCAGAATATAAGGGAGCTAACTTGGTGAAAAAATTCAGGAAAAGGATGCGGTCATTTTGATACTTTTTTTTTTAAAGAAAAAAGTAGGAAACCATGCAGGACTTTTATGACCTGGTTTATTCATAAACGAAGGATGAAATTTATTATTGTGTGCGACTTAAAATTAAGTATAATGTAAAACAGCACTTTAGTTAAAAAAGCGATTAATATCATTAATTCAGAAGACATTATAAGGTTCCTATTACAGCGATAAATCAACAAGTTCAACTTTACCTTTCTGTTTTATTATTAAATAACAACGCCTTGAAACGTGCAAACTGTTCAAATAGATCCTAAGCCCTCTTACGCAGACAAGCCTTCGCCCTCGGACACGTCGCGATTCGCAAACGTTCCCACGTTGCAGCATCGAGCGCAACCTGGCGCCCTCTGACGCGGCGCATATTAAAAGTCCGCCGCGTCCTCGTAGAATAAAAAGGAAGCCGGCCGCGTGTCATCGTGGCCGCCGCGTTATTAAACGGCTCCTTGCACCGCGCAAGAGTGTCTCCTTTTGATCGCCGCTCGAATACGCGCGGACATTACGCGGCCGAGCGATGAAATCCGAGCGGAAAATGCGCCGCGCGGAATAGAAGCAGGAAGAGCATCTTTTACCCGGGGGGGGGGAGTTGCTGCGCGCGTCGAGGTTACGTCGGGGGGAGGGAGGGAGGGACGCACGCGAGGGCTTTTTGCCAAAAGTGCCCGGGAGATGCATTAAGGCTGAGTTACCGCGTCGAAGGATGAAGGATATGATGTTCTTTGGGGATTTTTTTAAACGGTGCCTCGTTTTTTACTGGCGCTTCTTGCGAATCGAGCAGCTGAAGATTGTGCAAAGAGTACTTGGAGTTAAATGTGTTTTGTTGGGCAATTTTGTCAAAATGGCTTGAGATGCCTGTAATTTTTTTCAGCTGAATCAATACTTTTTGTATTTTTGAAATATTCAGAAATACTCTGGAGTTTTCTGATATTAGATTAAATGAAAAAAGTGCAATTTAATGTAAAAATCATTAATTACATTTAATTGCATCAATTAGAAGAAATAAGGTTTTAGCTTTAATGTCTTAATAATGCTCGATAGCAGATAACATAAGAACTTCAAACTAAACTGAACGTGCCACCTGCTTTAAAAGCAAACTAATCGACGCTTCTAAATCCCCGCACACATCCAAGCGACTTTCATCGAAACGCGAGAAAACACACCCAGCTAATAGTAAACCGTTTTAAGCATCAGTAATGCTACCAAAATCAATAATTAATAAATTATCCATCGACGAATCGCAAAGCTCGAAAATCGACTGCAAAACCAACCTCGACCCCCTATTACCCCTTTCGATTCCCATCACTCCGCGCAGCCCCCGAACATTACTCGCGTTGCGTAATTCCGCCGTAATTTACATCAACCCCGCGAGGCGCGTGTTTAACTTTAATCGAGAGGACTCGCGGCGCTGCCCCGATTTTTCTTTTTTAATTAAAAACCCCGCCGCGGGCTGCGCGAAAGTCATCATCGGCGCCGCTCGGCTCTCGCGCGATATTCAGCCGCTCCGCGGCGGCGTGTTTGTTTTGACTCCGCCGCGCGGTTTGACGGGGCGGAGTTTGCGCTCGTCTGTTGGACGAGGCCGATTTAAGGGGCGAAGCTTAAATGTTGATGCTTGTGAATTGAAAATTGAAATTTTGGTTTAATAATGAGCGGAGGTATTTAGGCATTCCGCTTGTGTTTACTTTTCATGTATATTTTGGCTGCTTACAGCAGATGGGAGTTTGGAGTAATTCAATTTTAAATCAGCCCGTTTCATTGAAGTTACTTCGGTTAAATATTTGAAAAATCGTCGGCAATCTTTCGTGAGACGCGACACATACGGATTAATTTTTCAAAATAATATCAAGTTTTTTCATCAGTAAAAAATTTAATAAAATTCGTTACGTTTGTAAGAATTTTTCAGTGACCCGTTTACCTTTTTTTATTATGTTTAGCAGTGACAGGAAAACTATCGACAACATTTCATACAAATACATTCCCAAATGACTTTTCCAAAAATTACCCGCAGCCTCTCGAGTACTCAAAAAAATCCGCCCATTTCCCGCGCGAGCAAGCCTAAAAAATAAAACGCCAACATCCGCGCGACGTCGCGCCTAATCCCCGGATTCAGACGTTCCGCGCGGCTCGTAAAATCACTAACCATCGCGTCGAGGTGACTTTACGCACAAAAATGCGACGCAACGGCGCGGAAAACGCGTCCGGCAGCCGGCGGCCTTGAACCCGAAACAGTCGTGCAAGATAAACGGGCGGCCCGGTAAAATTCCCGCCGGAATTCTCCTGAAATTCTCCCCTTGCTCGATCGACTCCGTGCACCCCAGTCTCGGGGCGAGAAGGAGGGGGAGGATCAAAGGCCGACGACTCGCCGCTCCATCTTTTTTAATCCTACCAGAGGCTCGGAGAGACTCTTCCGCTCTTATTTGCCCTTTAGTCGGCTTTGGCTCGCTTTTGTCTCCCGACGTGTACTTTGCTTTTATTTTCGCTCGCTTTTATGGAGACGAGCGAGCTGAACTACTGGCGGTAATGTACGGAGCCGAGCTCGCTGTAAATTAACAGTTCTTTCGGAAGGAACTGAGTACTTTTCTTTAAGGAACTCGATGGTACTTCTGAATTTTGTAAGTAGTAATATTTACCTTTGATCAGGCCGTGCAAAATATACATTTTGATACGAAATTGCCTATCCACGCATAAGAATTCCAGTAAGATTAGTCGTCCATTTAATTATAGAATGTAATGAAATGGAGTGCGCTTCCCATGCGGCTAAAAAACCGCGGCGACAATATTTCCTCCGCCACTTCCGTTCCCCCGCAATATTTTCCCTTCTCGTCTCCCCCACCCGCCCCGCCCAGTGCGCATTCAAGGGTCAGAAGCGTGTTATCAGCGAGAGACTCGTGCGTCGAGTGGCCTGCGCGTGTATGCAAATGTCACGGCAAGAAGAAGGTCAAGTCGAGTGTAAGTCGTAGCGAAGGGCTGCCGACTTTGCGTACATTGTTTGCTTTTTTAATTTATTGGGATGAGGGGAGGAGCTCTTTTTCTGCCCCCTTGGCGGTGATTAAAATCGCTAGGAGGTCCAGTTCGAGGAATTTGACGTGGCGGGAATATTAAGCGAGGGTCGTGTTGAGGAACGATCGTCTCTGGGCCGGAAAAATTGATTCTTTTTATCGCCAATACTAACCTATTAAATCAGTTGTGTGCTATGCAATTTCTCTGATTAATCTTTATTTATTGTTAGAATGTAGGCCTTAATATTTTAGATTTCAAATGGTTCAGTCGAAAGGTATTCAATCGAAGGCCATCAGTCTTGCCCGACGCAGGCATTATATTCTTAATTATCAATGTGACTCCAATCGCGATCCGACGAAGCACCAGTAAATTTCCAGGCGATCGCACCGGCTGAAAATCCAGCGTCCAGTTAAAAAGGACCTCTCGTCCGCTCGTTTCCGCATTACTCCCGTCGTAGCAGTTTCGAAGTTTGAATAAAAAGAGATCGTAAAGAGAGCAGGGAGAGAGAGAGAGAGAGGGAGAGAGACGAGAGAGCGGAAAAACGTGCCCCAGTCGAAGAGAGGTGATAAATATTATTGCAGCATTTAATGGCGAGTGAAATCGTAAATTGGACAATTAGAGCGCGCGAGAACGCCGATAGGGAGGAGAAAAAAAGGGCGGGAGCACTCGTACAAAAGATATAAAAGGAAGGAGAGAAGAAGCTATAGAACGGAACTGCGGAACAGTTGACGAGCTTCCGAACGGAGCTCTCTTCTCTTCCTTTCCTCGCTTCCTTTCTCCCTTTCAGCTCCCGACTCCGGGGGGCGAAAGAGAGAATCGGAAAGAATATTTTTTTCTGCACCAGTCGATAGGACGGAGCCCTTTAAATGAGAGCTGCTGTCGAGCCTATTGAAAGGCTTTTACCGAGTCGGCGAGGAAAACGTTAATGGGCCTCTCTGCATTCGTTTGTGTGATGGGGATCGACGATTTTTTTTTCTCCCGACGAATGTTTTGATTGCATTCATTCATCGCGACTATTGCGATTGCAGTGCTTTTTTATACTGTTTTCTTGTAAATATAATAAGAATGTTTATTTGACTTAACGTCTAGTAGAAATCTTACGCAGTTTTTGACTAATGAATAGCTAGAAATGCGATTTCTGGTTTAGTTTTTATTAGTTGCTAGCTAAGCATTACGTATTTTTATCAAGCTTTTGAAACAGAATATGGCTGATTCTATTTAGTGACCAATTTTAAATAAATAAATAAATAAATAAATGAATAAATTAATTAATTCATAAATTAATAAATGTTTTTTTATTTAAAAACACAGTTTGAGAAGTTAAAAAATTAGTTTTTAAGGGATTATATGTTACCGACAGAGGGTAATCTTTAACCTTTACCACTGCCGCCCTGCTCACTAACAAGTGCTTAGCCAGAAATTAGAAAATATAAATCTAATGATTAGCTTAAAAAAATTAAGTCATGCTTAATATTTTAACTAGCGGGACTGCTTTATTTTCTATCAGGGGTGCTATTTTGAAAATATTATTTTGGCTTGCCGCTGCGAGTGGAAACCTACTTTCGGAAGCGCACTAATTACGCACAATTGTAACATCATCTCGAGCGAAGCCGCGGGCGAAAGCTAGTTTATAATAAAAACAATTGCATATAAGATCTGGAAACAGCTAATTTGCTTTGTAGCGCGAAATACCTGAAAAATTGACCCAGTTCGCGGAAGAATGATTTGATTTAAACGAACTATTTTCGGTCGGAAGAAAGAATTTTAAATGAAAACCCTTGAGTTCGCCGGGGCTATTTTACTTGGAAAAAGGGAGGTTTCTATTTTCATTAAAAAAACAACTCTTAAATTTTGCTTTTGAAGCATGAAATTTATTCCTCTCTTATTACCAAGAAGATAGTACCTTTTCTAGTAATTATGTAAAGGCCATATTTTTAAAAGGACTTTTTAACCTAATTGTTCAACAGTACAAAGAACACCGCCGCATGAAAGATCTTCCCTCGAAAAAGATTCATTAAAACATAATGATTTCTCATCTCGAGCTTTCGAATAAATTGAAACAGCAAAAAATCATCTGCTTTTTCCTTGGCTCGGAAACTCGTATTCTCCCATCCCTCCCACCCTAAAATCGTCCAGTTCCCAGAAAAGCCAGCGAGACGCTTGAAATTCAGGGCGTCAAAATCGAGTTTTCGCCGTCGTCGCGAGGAAAGCCCTCTCTCCGCTCGGCAGGCTGGCTCAATGGATGGCGAGTGCTTGTACACCGCAGGCTGCCGGAGCGTCGCGCCTCGTAAATTCGGCCCCCGCTCGCCCTCCCGTTTCCTCGGGATTTTTGCAAGCCGCTCCCCGGAGCGCAGTAAACGTCTGCGGGGCGGTTGTAACGCGAGGCGCTCGTAACGTTTGTCGACTGCTGCCGCGACGCCGCGGCGGAGTTACCTTTTTTGCCGGCGCGACGCGGCCGCCTTTTTTTGGGGTTGAGACGGTGCTGCTGCTCCGGGGTGGAGTGTTGGGTGGGAAATGAGTGTCTCGTGGAGTAGCGAGTGACTACTGCCTTTTTATTGTTCTGGGTTGTAAGCGAACTGCACTTTGTGGCGGACTTTGTTTAGTGACAAGTAAGGGTTTGGATAAGTTTTAGAAGTTTAATATCTGTAGAAAAATTGTATTTTATGAATAATCGGAGAATCTCACAGCAAAAGAGTGTCAGATTCCCTCTAGCAATAAACGAATTAAAGTGTTTATTTTCAGTTGCAACGAGGACATTCGACAAATCCCGCACAGAGAGGAGGAAAAAAGCGCGAGAATCGGGATCAGTTGATAAAAGCGCGAAACGAAAAGGGAGCTGCGAGGGGGAATTGCGAGAAATCTGTGCTTGAATGGGAAGCTCTGTTTACAATCTATTATTGCTGATTCTACTTCTTCTCTCTTCCTCGTTCCCGCAAGTCCCTTTCGCTCTGCTGCTGCCTGCGAAAAGAAGCGTTTCAAAATACAAGGATAAGTCGAGTCTTTGAATTAATTTAGATGAACTGCAGGTTGTTCTGAACTGTTTTTGTATAATTAAGGAAAATTCGGCGCATCAGGCACGTTTTCGTGGAGACTTTTGAAATTACGTAAAAATTTTACGAGTACGGAGCGACTACGTAATTCCAAAGTTTACTTCAGGTTACAAAGGCTGAGACGATCAAAAAGTCTAGGCAACACCGCGATTTATCAGCCGGATTTATATTTTAGGCGAAAAATTTCATCTCGTAAAACCGGGCTAAGAATTTACGGCAAATGCGGAGCTGTAATATTTCGACGTTTACTACTGGCGATAAACAAAGTTGCCTCTCGCGTCGCACAATAAAAATGATCCGCCCCGCGCCTTGCTCCGAGCAGCGCAAAAAGCAGCCCGATAATATTCAGCCGGCAATCGCCCGAAACAAGCCGGCGAGCTGCTCCCAAAAAGATCCCTCTCCCGGGCGGCAAAAACGAGCTGTCGAGCGGATTTTTCCCCCTGCCGCGGGACAGATTATCAGCGGGGAATTAAGCGCCTCTATCTCCGGCCGGCATCCCGCCCAATGGCGGCGGGAATTCGAGGAAGCAGGAAAGAGTGACATTCTCGAGATTCGTGCTCGGAATCGCAGGACCAGCGCGAAAAGGCGACTCTCCTTTCTTCCCCGGGCTGGCGTCTTTTTCTCTCTCGGTCTGTGGGTCACGTGTGAGATCGCGCTGTCCCCCGGCTTCCTTTCGCCTACGCATGAATGCTCGCAGTCGACTGACCGTGCAATGAATACGAGATGGCGATATCGTGGCTGCAGTGTCAATTTCCATGCCGCTTGTTGTGATACAGTTTTGATTTGGGCGCTTTCTTTCTCGTGGCCAACTTTTATTAATCCAATAATGGGATGGCTCACGCGAGGACGGTCGCGCAATTGTAAATTCTCAGCTTTAGTTAGCGATTTGTACTTAACTTCACGCAGTAATTCGCGCAACAGTTAACAAAGTTATCTCAAGCTGTTGCGACGATAAATTACGTTCCGACCTCCGCGCGGACCCAATTTACGTCTTCTCAAACGTCGTAAAATTGGCCCACATCTCTTGTAATCAAGTGATTCCTCGGAACCCATTGACCATAATCCGGCTTTACTTTGCTCATTAATCCATAATTAGTTTCCAACTCGTACGCGGCGAAGCGCGGGAACTCGCGTATGTAACGCCGCGCAAGAAGTTAGTACTGCAGCTCCGCCGCTATTAGCTTGATTCCGAGACTTATTCCCAATTTGTCCTTTGGTTCTAGTTTCGGGATTACTGCAATGGGTGTAAGAAATACACCCGGAGACAACGTTGTCTCGATCGATTTGATTATTTTATGCACTTTGAAGAGCGACTCGGTATTTTCAAGTCTTCGAATTGAATTCTTTCGGCTGTCGTAAAAAGCTACGAGACGGCCATAATTCCATTATTAAAACAATTCTATTACGAGAAAGAAATTCAAAAATTCCAATCCGGCTCGGGAGCCCAGACGTCATCGGTGTTGATTCATGGTAATCGCGATCATCGGTTTGATTGGATTCGATGGAAATGAAAAACTTTTTTATCCTGAATTCTCGCCTTATTATTCGGCGGTCTCCTTCGATTCTCGATAAAATCAACCTCCCCGAAATCGTTCGAAAATTATTCGACAGACAGAAACCGCAATTCACGCTCCCGATAAACTTTAATCAACAATTCCCCTCGCGAAGATCCGCTGCTTCCAAATAAATGCCCGAGTCAGGCATAAAACACCTGGGGACGCCAAAGAACGCGCGCAGCAAAGGTATAATATTCCCGGGCGCGGCAGCAGTAACCACCGGCAACTTACGAGGGGGCTTGCGTCCTTAAACACCACGAAACAAGAAAATAATCGCGTTTCACGCTCGAGGCTCATTAAGCTCCTCTCTCTCTCTCTCTCGGTCCTTAGCGGAATACCAACGCCGCGACGAGGAAAAGTAGGGGGGCTCTCCGACGAGAGGTTGCGAAGTAGGGTAACGGGGGGAACCGGTGCATAATCCGACCATCGACGAGCAAATATGCGGGGATACGTAGCCACCCCGCCGCCCTGTTTGCTCGGGCATGTCGGAGGGCTCGACGTGCGAGAGGCTCGATGCGAGAGAGTGAGAGAGAGAGCAAATGGAAAGTTTTATTGGAACTGCGGATTGTAAGGCGATTATGGAGTGTGCGGCTTTTTTACAAGTCGCGCGGGAGAGTTTGCGCCGTCGTTCGAGGGATTGCTTTTGTTGTTTCCGTGGTCGGAGAGTCGAGATTTTTGCTTTTCTCGAGACGCATCGCATTAAATTGGTTTTATTTCCTTCGGGTTGTACGACAGTAAAGGGTAATCTGAGTTTATATTATTACTGATATTTGTATTATATGTAATAAGTGGCAATGGCAATTGGAATTTCCATTCTCCGAATGTAATGAATGACGAAGAGGGACGATAATTTAATAATCGAGAATGGAAACAGTTTACACGTAAATATGTAAATCAAGAACAGCAGCATTTTCTCCTCCATTTAATTCTTCAGAAACTTCGAGACGAAGTAAAAAAACGTCCAATACTCCCCCAAGGCGAATTCCGTCGATCAGCTGATGCGCCGCTTAACAAAACTAACATCAATAGTTCGCATTGCACTCCGCCCCTTATTCCGGACCTGTGCCTTCCAGTCGGCCACGCCAAAGCGGGTCCGAAAGGTCTTGTTTGGAGGGCCGCGGCGGGCAGCTTTGTGAAACCGGAATAATCGTCGGCTCTGCTCCCATCCCTTTGGCCGCCTCCCCTCCCCCCGCCCTTGTAATCGAGTGTGTACCATCGCGCTTCACTTCCGCGCCGTCTCGCCTTTCCTGGCGTTTGATAGACGGACAATTGAGCTTCGTGTAATCAGAAACCCGGCTTTGCTCCCCGGGAACGCTCAGGTGCGCGGGAGATCAGGTGCGTCGGTATATGTAATTCTTTTGTTTTCGGCCGATGTGCTTTGTTTGGCTCGTGGATCTGATTGTTTACCCCGGTAAAATAGATCGAGCGGCGAGTGCGAGTATTTGGATATTTTTTGTTTGGAGTATTGGGGTTTTGTTCTTTACTTCTTCGCGAAGTTTTAGTTTATTTGTAGTATCGAATTGGTTAGTTCCGAGGAGTATTTTTCCATGTTATCAAACTTTGTTCACTTGTGAAAACGGGCTTTAAAACATTGAGGAGCTTTAAAGCGTGCAAATACTCCACAAAGCGGCATTGTTATACATTCAATCACTTTTTAACGAACAATATTAAGCAATTGAAGCGTTTTATTTAGAAACGGGCTCTCTCGTGCATAAATACAGAGACCCGGCAGCACTTAACCTTCGCAAACAAAACTCGGCCCTATTAAATTTAAAAGCGAGTGAATAATTCACGCGCTCCGCTCGGCGTAAAAAAAACTTTTTATCGAGAAAGGCGAGGCGCGCAAGTGCCCTCGAGAAGCCGCTTACCTCGGCGTCTTTAAAAAATATTTCAGCTCTCCTCGGTTTGCTTTAATCAGCGGCATAAATTAGCCGTCCGCCCGCCGGTGTCTTACGGACGTGCGCGCAATTAATTTCCCATCGCTGCTCGATCTCGCGGCATCTTTGCCGCGGGGGAGGGAAAATCTCTCTCTCGCGGTTTCGAGCGTTAAAGGCGCATCGGGCTTAACTTTTAATCCCTCGTCCGACGTTTTACAACTAAAATTCATTGTTTCTCTGGAGCGTCGAGCTCGGAATTAACCGGCGCGGCCGCCCCGCTTTTTACGGGGCAACGGGAGTGGAAAATTAATTTGCGCAAGCTCGAAATTGAAATCGTATCACGGTCATTCCGTTTAATTTTAAACCCGGACCTCTCGGTCAGGTGTGGTATCTTTTTTCGCTTGGAATTTACTTTGAATTGGATTCGCTTGCTGGACTTATGCCGCTTGAATTCTGCTGCTTTTTAAAGACCGACTTACGGATTGCGGAGGGATTCGAGATTAGCGGTGTTGCCAATTAAAAAGCTTTTATGCGTGATGAGCAAGTTTCGTTGCTCGTGAAATTTTTCTGGTTGAATAATTCTGCAAAGATATTTGATTGAAATGTTGATAATGAATTGAATTATCCGTAAAGGTTTATGTTGGAACATTAAAATTATATTAATTAGTATATTAATCTGCATAATTATTGTAAATGCTATTGGTGCCAATTTATTTTAATGCATCGTACAAATTCACGAATAAAAATAATTAACCTCTATGACGAAGCTGCAGTTCTGTAATAAATTACATAGATATATTCGTTTAATAATCAAAAAGCGACACGACTAATTAAGCTTCAGGAACAACGGAAATCTAAAGAAAGATAATACGCCCTAAAATAACGTCTTAAAAAAGGAATGATTTATTATTCTTTATGAGTAATTATTATGTCAACGGGAAGACAAGTAAAAACTCATGTTTTATTCATTTGGATATAACTATTCACGAGGAGAGCAGCATCGTGCAATGTTTTATGTAGCGACAGTGGAAAATTAATTTAAATGTCATCCGCAGCTTTTATCGCGTTAACGCGCGCACATCTTTTGCACCCTTTTGCAATTTAATTTTTTCGACTTTTTCGCTGAAATTGACTTTTTAATTGAAAGGATTTTCAAGAGAAATAATTGCACCCTGTTACAATAAAGAGATATAATAACTTTCTTATCAAACGTAATTAAGAAGAATTTTTTGCTTTTTAAACGTTTTATTTGTTAATATATAGACGAGTTTTGAGAGCAAAAAAAAAAGGGATATCGCGAATTCTCCTTTTTGCGCAATACTTTTACACTTGGGAAAAAACTTGCAAAGTTAATTTAAGTACCGGCCAAAGATTTCTTACACCTTTTCTCCTACTCTCCTCGGATTCGTGATCCCTTTATACTTTTAAAAGGAAAATTTCCCCAGACAGAAGGAAAGAATGAAGGCGGTAGCAAAAATTGGGTGAACTTCGTTAATTTTATTTATCACGAACCGGCAACTTTATAGAGAAACTTGTGACTCGATGAAGCGGGATTCCTTATTAAATGAAAATTTCTTTTCGAGAGGCTAACGTTTACTAAAAAGAACATCTATAATTACTCAAACTTTCACCCCTCGATAAAACTGCATTTTTCTATTCGGCTACTTCGTCTTTAAACGAAATCCCGCCCAAAATTACGGCCCTTAAATCAGCGCTTCCTCCAGGACCAACTCCACTTTGGCCAAAAAACGAAGCAGCGTCGTTACTGTCCGATATTTCAAAATTCGATAAGAAACTCAAAGCGCGTCGTCAGGGAAAGAAGGTTCTAAAAAAGGCCTTCGGAAAATACTGTCACTCCGAGGCAACGAGGCGACAAAGTTTAATGGCTGAAACTCTCGGCGAAGCCTGTCAATGACGACGACCGACAGGGACTGCAAACTCGCTCGTCCTGATCGAGTAGCTGGTCGCGTTATGGCAAAATTTAAAATAGAGGTATTAGAGCATGTTTTTTCTGGGGAAATGGGGAATGCAATTATTGGCCGCCGATGGCTGCCGGTAACGCGGTAATTGGACGCTTGCGTACTGCCTTTGTGAAGAATTGGAACTAGATAATTGGATTATTAACCATTGTAAGATATACAGCTAATGCGTTCCCGTGTGAGTTCGATTTTCAGAAATTTTAGTCACAGCAGTGAAAAGAATAATAATTGTTTACTTTAAATAAATTAATAAAATTATCGCTGCGAACATTTTTAATTGAGAAATAAATTGTGATTAAATCTTTGCAAACAAACAATGCTTCTTTATAATTTTAAAAAGTTAAAAATTAAACAAGGCCACACAAGTTCAATAGAATTTTTAGAACGCCCCGTAAATCACAATAAAATTACGATCCCTTCGCCAAAGACAAAACACGACGTTAAAAACCTTACCCCCGTCTCTCTCCTCGCAATGTCTCATCTCCGCGCAGCGACGAGAGAAGGGCGTGCACCGCGACGGACGGCGAAAGGACAGAAACAGCACTCACCTGAAACTCGACGCGATACAGGACCGGGAACTTTCTGCGCAGCTCGCAGAGCTTGGGGTACTGGCCGAGCTCCGTCGGCGCCGTCGGCAGCGTCGTGCCCAGGCCCAGCTCCTCTGCTGCTGGAACAAAACGAGGTTCGGGCTGAGTATAAAAGGCTGGCCTGACAGATCGCCCGGCTGATTGTCTCCGCGGCGCGGCGTCACGCCGGGATACAAATGATCGCTCGGCCTGGGAGGAGCGCGCTCATTCTCGATTCTACGGGGGTGAGTCTCTCCTGGCTTTATCTCGGGCTAGTTTACATTTTATTGGGACGGGCTTCGGGACGCTTTTAGAACGGGTTTCGGTGGGAGGGGAGCTTTTTGGGAGTGCAGGGCGTCAATTGGACTTGCTATGTTGATGAGCTTAAATTAGACAGTTATAGGTCCTGGTGGAAAATTTATAATAAATTACTTGTTGATTAATGAGAACAAATTAAATTAAGAAATACCTCGGGTGTTCGGTTATTTGTAATAAAAATTCCTTATTTACTCGCTGTTATACAGATTCTCACTACGGCAATATTTAATAGATGATGTCTAAAGTTATAATTTGAAATTTGTGTGCAACTATTTTTATTCACAGTTACACGAAGTACTTGAACACATTTTTTTGCCGGAAAATCTACTGAACTTGGAAGCTTCAGAAGTTTGTAAAAAGTTCTTAAAGAGTTCTTCAGCCATACACTTTTCCAAGTCGAATATTCCGGTGTAATTATTTGTTCGAACAGAAGTTCATACTTTATTTTCTTCAAATGAAAAGCTCTCAACTTCAGAAAATTAAAGAGATAAACAAAAGTTTAGATCATCAAAAATCTCCTCCCACGTAAACTTTGTCATGAGAAGCGCAGAAGGTTAGGATCTAACAACCCTGTTTGGATGCGCCACCAAGTAGAATTAATTTTACTTTTTACGACTGACGCTTGGCGGCTCATCTTAACCTTTTCACGACAATTAGCGATCGATAACTATTATAGGAGCTCATATTTTTTATATTTTTATAAACAAATTTTGTACGAATTATGTAGAATAAAAATTTTACAAAATTTAGAAATAAAATTATAAAATCTTGGTAAAAATTATATAAATTATTTTTACGTGGGCTACTTCAAGCATCTACGATGGATGGCTTATTGAATCAGAATGTACCTTTGAAAAAGAAGTTAACGGACACGTAGCACTCGTGCAATTACATACAATAATTGTTTTTATTTTTCGTAGAATCCCTAGTCAGTTTTCTCCTTAAAAAGCTCCCAATCTAATCAAGAAACCCCCGGAGAAAAAAACTTATCCAAAATTCCATCGCCATCTCGTCCCACTCCCATAACCAGAATAACAAAACTCCCGGCGACTTCTAATTACGCGGCATCAGCGAAATTTTTCCTCCCCGACATCCACTTTAATCCGCGTCCGCCTCCGCCTTCGTTCACGGCGTATTCCCGCGCCGAGCTTTTACGAGGCGATCCGCCGGCCAAATAAAAAGAGTCACCGCCGGCCCGGCGATACGGACGCCATACACGACGGTGCGAGCATTGTGCGAACGGAAAGGGAGGACGGAAAGGAGGAACACCGCGCACAATGCGGAGGCGTCGCTCGCCCGAGTGAATTTACAGCTGCTTGTCGTCGTCAGCGGCGCTCATAATTTTCGAGGAGCAGCTTTCGGCTGGCGGATTACCATTCGCATCAGCCCCCCCGCGATCATTGTCGGCTTTCCCGGGAAATAAATGGCGGGTGATCATCGGCTCGGGTTCGGGATTTTTTCCTGGAGACAGTCGCGCGAAGGAGTTTCTCGATGTGTGCTCTCGGTGATTTATTAGCCGCGCGCGCGCGCGGAAGTCGCGGCGAATGATTTACGACGCGCGCGATAATCTTTTACGTTATACGTCACGTTCGGTCTTGACGAGCGTCATTTCACGTTGCGTTTAACAGGAAAATTTGAAGGCGCAAAAGTGTGTAGGGGTCAGTGGCTGACGTTGATGTAACAGATCCAATCGCGAGTAATATATTTGCGACGCGTGGATGTGACGCGCTACGTAACATGTGCACCACTCATTACTGGAAATCAATAACGTCAAGACGGATTTGATACCTGCATCATTGTGAAGTATATCTACTGTGATTAGAGGAGGAATTAGCGTCTGATGGAAAGCAATGCGAACATTTTTAATCTGCATCTATCGGCCATTAATTATTATGCGTAATAAGGTAAAATGATGAGAACTTTCAATAGAGTTTAAATTGTAGGAGAGTAAAGTATGTTAATATCTTTTTTGTTATTTGTATATTGCAAGATGACAAGTTTATTTTGTGCAGCTGCTTTTCTTCAAGTTAAAAAACAATTTTAAAATAACTCAGCGTTATATTGATTTTTTCGTAATATATTTATTTTTTTACCTCAATAGTCAGATTAATTTACCTCCTTGGGTCGAAAAAAGTGAACGTCCAACAGCAAATATACATGATTTTAAAAGATTTAAAAATATTCGTTACAAAAAAAAAACCACCGAACTAGGACTCAAATCAAGCTTCAGGATCCTTTTTAACTAAACGTTCGACACAGTAAAGTAGAAAACATTTAATGAAAGTCTTCCAGGAACGAAACTACTCCCCCTCCAATTTGCCCTAATTCATAAAAGCCGAAGACTCGACTCGACACCATCAGCATTCAAATTCGGCCTCATGAATACCTACGCAATCCTTAAGCCAGTATAATTTCATTAGCTCGAAAAAGAGTAAGTCCCAGAGCCCGGAGCCGTATCAATTCCGGCACTCGATAACGGCTCGCAATTAAGTACAGCTCGCGTTTTGATATTCCTCGGGAGCCTCGGAGATGTGGCTCCCTCCCCGTTATGAGCCAGGGGGCGCCGTTTCGAACGAGCTTTTAATGGAGGTTCCCTACCCCTCGATTAACCCAAATTTATTCCCGTCGATCTCTCTCTCTCTCTCTCTCTCTCTCTCTCGCTCTCTCGCTCCCGGCCGCTGTCGGATAGCAGCGCCGCCGTCGAATTATGGATTCACGCGGGAGGAGCGGCGAGCGAGCTTTGTTTACAAGCGCATGGAGCTTTCCGAGTCGGAGCTTCTCAACGCGTCGCCGAGGATTAGAGCTTTTCAATGATGGCTGCTGTCGATTATTGGCTTGGAAATAGCGGCGGGAACAGGTGATGCTCCTTTCTTTTTTTTTTTTTGTTTTGGACGGCACTGTTTTAATGTAGATAAGTTTCGGGTACAATTTTTTAGAATAAAATATCGATATATTTAGCAAGTACGAAAATAAGAGTGGAACTACAAAGTCCTACTATAATAGGAGCTTTGAATAAGTCTCAGTAGATTCAATTTATTCATTTTGAAGCTTCAGTCGCTGATTAAATACAAAAATTAAATTTAAATGCGGTGGTACTCAACTATTTTATACATAATCCCTTGAAATGATTGAATCCGGAAATTTTAGTACAAAATCTGCGTTACTTGAAGCCAATATTCGCGACTGTCGTGCTACATACTTTTTGCATATAAATTGAAGCTGTCGATCCAATTTTTCGGGAATTATTCAAAAATATTTTTTTTCGACGCAACGTCAAAAATTTCTCCCCCAATTTTAAATCCCGAATAAATTCCACGTTTAATACCAAACCAGTGGTCCGACTTTGCATTACAAATCAATCTTTACTAATTTGCATGCAGCTCCTGACTTCCAAATTGCACCCTCCCTACTCCCCGCGAAATAATTCACCCCTTTCAACGCCTCGGCCGAGAAGAGTCCTCCGCAAAAAAAAAGAGCCGAGAGGGCGTAATTTCAGCGCCGTCCGTCGGAAGATTCGAGCGCGGAATGCGCCGTGCGCACGCCATACACGCGCACGCACACAGGCGCCGGCGGAATCGGGCGCGTGATTACGATTGTGTTTGCACGATCGCGGACGTTGCCGTGCGTGCGATTATTATTCGGTCGCCGCGGCACCTGTTTACCGATGCGTTGGGCGCTTGCGGATTTTTCCTGGTTTTTACGAGGGCTGACCGTCGGCACGGGTTAATTGCCGCTGGGCTGCGAAAAACTGCTCGATTCGCGCTCTGCTGCTGTCGTTCTTTCGCGGCTATTAAAGCGGGTGGGCTTTTGTTGCTGCTACTGGAATTAATTATTTAATAAATGGATGCGCTGGGTTTTTTTTTTTGGATTAATGGATTGTTGAAGGAAAAATGGTTCGACTTTTTTTTTTAAATTTCGTTTAGCAAGTTAAAAAATTTGATTATTTTTTATTTTCGAGTAATTAAATACTGAAATAAAAAATTTAGATCGAACGTGGATCAGTACAATAGCTGATTAATAAAGCTTATATATTTATAAACGAATGCAATCAATTGTTTAATTGTTATATCAACTGTTCAGATTTTATAAACTTTTAAAAATGTTTTTACAGAATTTGTAAATTAAAATATAACAACAGCATTCCATGCTTCAAGTGAACTCGTACAATAAATCAAATTCTTTTAACGATGTTTCATTTATTTTAAAAGTATCAATTTAAAGTAAATATTACATTATCAAACATCGCGATAAAGCGGTAACAATTAATTATAAATGCAGGATTTATTATTTATTACAAATATTACAGTTATTATTTATTACAAGAAAATTGATCCGTAAATTGTTTATCAATAACATTTTCTGGATTCATTTTTAAGCGACCGAAACTCCAATACATTTTGGCGCGTCCTGTAATCGAATCTTTATGCATAATGATTCTTTGACATTATACAAGAATATAATTTTATGGTATTTCTTTCGGGCTATTAATTTCGTCAAATACAGCATCTTCCCAAACGTTTTTATTCGATTTCTCATAGCGAGAAACTATTGTGGCACCATAGAGTTTACTATTTGTCAGTGTCATTGTGAGAATTTATATTTTGGATCGTTGTAGAATTCAATAAACATTATGATTTCGTACGCTGTTTACGCAATATTTCACCTGGACGAACGGTGCTCGAAATCTCCCAACATCCGCAGCAAACGGTTTTTCAAAAAAAGCCAACCTCCCGTAGAAAATGCTCGCACCCAATTGAAAGTGCTCCACTCAAATACCTCTCGCAAAAGCTGATATTCAGCTCAACAGACTCCTGCAACTCATCCGAAGCGTCGACGTTTTCTTCGCCAATCGACCCTCGACGCAAAACAAAAGCCCGCTCGAGCAATCCGTTAGCACCGACCTCCCACGCTGCGATTTCCGGTCGAACAGCTCTTTTCTCTCTCTCTCTCCCTCTCCCTTCGCTCTTGGAGAGCTTCTCAGGGCTGCAGCAGCAGCGGCAGCAGCCGTGAGAAACGAGGTACGCACAGCAGCCGCTCGTGGCCCAGATACACGCCGCGCGGATGAATTATCCGAGGGTGGCCGGTAGTTTTGCGCGATCGTGCGCTAAATATAAAAGCCGGCGGCGGCCCCGGCATTTCGCGCGCGGCGCGAAAAAAATTCGGGCGCTCCGTGAGAGCATTTTGCAGTTTCGAGAAGTGCGCGCCGCCGTCGGCGTGGGCGTGTGTGTGCCTCTCTCGCTCGCGTGCCGTTCGCGAGACTCGACGCAGCGCCCCGTGAGTTATTCGCAAGTGGGAGGGAATTGTATCGATCGCGCTCGATGTTTACGGGGAGGAGAGCGCGAGGATTTCCTTCGATTTTTCAAGCTCGCCCGGCTGCTCATTGTTGGCATGGAATTTTTAGGTATTAATTTGAGGTTTCTTCGGTTAGATTAAGTATTACATTTATTATTATTTATTATTTGTTTAAATATTACAGTATTCGCAGACATTGGCGATTTAAAGATAACCCTTAAATACTTAGACAGCCTTCACGGATTAAGATACCCTCTTTAACAGACGTGTGATACAGATGCATCAGAAAACTTAGCAAGCTACCTAGGATTTTTTCTAAAAATACTCTTAAAACTTCTCTCTCTCTCTCTCTATGCACATAAATTTCAAATCGCCCGTACAGAAATTAAAAAAAAATGTTAAAATCAATTATGTCTATAAATAATTACACATTGTTAATTAAATTTTGTGCAAATATTCTTAATACGATAAGTTAGATGTACTATAAATTTCAAATTGATTGGTCGAATCGTTTTCGTAAAAATGCCATTTTAAAAATTAATAAAAAAATGTTAACCTCAAATATCTTCGAAATTTATGAATAATTTTTTTCAAAAAAATATACAGGCCCAAAGCTATAAAAACACAACCCCTAGGCTGGCGTAACACAATAAAAATCAATTGGCTTTTGGAGCAAAATATTAGCAACAAAACATGGACATGGTTTGATCGTGGGCTTATGAAGCGACTATGCTAGCTTGATATAGCTAAGCTTAAGTAGTAATAAGTTGGGTGTAAGAGCGTTCTAGGTTTAATTAATATCAAAATATGTATGACGTTCGTGGCACGCAATGCAGAGATGCGGCAATTTCACATTAATCTTATTGAGAAATAATTTCTTATTAATTTTATGCGCGTAAGGCGAACGTTATTCAACTAATAATATCAATTTCTAGAATTATACCGAAAAAAAAACAAGTCTAAATCTCGTTAAACAATGAATCGAATATTTACGAAATGCTAGATAATTCAGCAGCTCCGTACACCTATTAATCGGCAAAGTGCACCGACAACAGCTCCACTCCAGGGTTCGTTCCAAGCCAGCTCGGCAGGCAAACTCCGCTCAACTCAGGCAGCAAAACTCCCCAGTACGTCCCAGGAAGTTCAAAAACTACAAGACGCTCGATTAAATCAATCGCTCCTCCCTCCCTCCCGGCATAGTTCGGCTGGCCCCCTTTAACAAGGTTAAACCCTCCCGGCGTCGGGCTACTTCCGGAAATTGTCGCCCGATGCATCAGGGGAGCTCGGCGCATGCAGCTCGCAACATAATGCCAAGACGAGCGAGTATTCGCGATGTATGGGCCGCGCCTCGCAGTCGGATGCAGCGCACGAGGCG
Organism: Ormyrus thymus; assembly: GCA_035582935.1. Classification (NCBI taxonomy): domain Eukaryota; kingdom Metazoa; phylum Arthropoda; class Insecta; order Hymenoptera; family Ormyridae; genus Ormyrus; species Ormyrus thymus. The sequence continues at coordinate 31,418 of JAWWEM010015141.1, read as the reverse complement.
GTATACAGATGGCTTATTACGCGCAGCGAGCTTCCATCTCGCGGCGGAGCTCTGCCGCCGTCTTTCTTTGTCTCCGGCTGCGCTTGGTTTGGTCATTGGATTTCGCGGCGGCGACGGCGCTATATTGTGGAGAAATTATTACGTAATTATTGTGGAGAATATAATAGCGGATGGGACGGAAATGTACGAAAAATAAAGCTGCACAAGGCAGATGGATAGATCATGCTCGACAGGTGATGCGGGAAAGATGGATAGACAGATGCAAGCAAAGTGTAATGGAATGTTATAAATATTTAGTCGAGCGTTTGAAGACAATTTAGTTTTATGAGACTGAATCGAAAGTTTGTTAAAATCCTTGATATGGCAGTTAGAAAGAGAATCAGCTTATTGTAAACTTTACGAAATTTATATTTTGTATAAATAGTTTATATTATTATGCCAAATGAAACCTTTCGCACCGCGCTCGAGCAGCATTAATTGAATTTCGTAATTACGTAAAGCATTTCAAGGCTTCGCGAAATTTCAAAACCTTTCTGAAAATCTAAACAATTATGCATGAAACATTCAATCTCCGGTTCGCTGATTGTGTAAGTCCGTTTAACGGTAGGAAATGCCGATAAGCGGCGCTCACGTAACGTTTGCGCAGCAATCTTTGAGTATTTTTGTTTATTGAAATCTTCATCGTATCTTTATCAATCTCTTTTTACTTAAAAATTGTTTCAGCTAAACGTTCTTATGAATCTGATCAGTTACGTTTGCGTCCGTTTTAATTAAACTAAAAATTGCACGGAAATGCAAATTCTCAATTTCCTCTCCAACTATTTGCTGCGAATATTAACAAGTGGTGCTTAATTAGCCGTTATTCGAGGCGCAGCATTACTTTGTATCCTTTGCAGTGTAATAGCTGCCGCATTCTCCGCGAACTTTTCAAATACCAATAGAGGCGTTAGCAGCACACCTTGTTTTTCATTACTTTGCACGTGATGCTACGAGGCAGCGCAAAACATTCATTCATATGAAATGCCTCGCGGAACAATGCGTTCATTATTGCGGAGCTCTCGACATTTCGCGTATAATCAAATGTCTCATTAAATTTTTTTCAATTTTTTGAACAAATACAATCAATAAAAGGTCTTGTTGGTAAGACGCAAATAAAACGTTTATACAGAATTTTTAAACAAAAATCAACATCACAAAGTTCTACATTCCAGCTTCAAATAAAGAACTCTTCAGTCTCGATTTTTCCAAGACGCGTCTCCTTCGACGCGAAGGAGACGCGCTGAAATGCAGAGCGCGCGCCGACCTGCACATTATAAAGAGGCAGCTTGCGCCCCGTGTTTATGGAAAAGCTTATTAGTCCCGATATTATACCGATGCATTGCGCTGCTCTCCAGGCAAGCTAACGCCGCGCGGTCAAGGCTGCTGAACAAAGGGTGGACGTCTTGATGTTTACGAAGTAACGGCGCGGAGTTTTATTCCTCGACGGGGCGGTTGAGTATTCGAGCGCTTTTTCACGCGGAGGCTTGAGAGGAATTAGTTTTTAACTTATTCGGGATGAATTGCTTATTTACTAACTGATGGTGTAGATTGATTGAAAACTATTATTTGAGTGTTGCAAAGGAGATACAAATAGTTTGTTTTAAGATAACTCTTTTCATTTTTTTTTTTGGGATTGAAAGGAGTATTTTACAATTTCAAAATAAATAGCAGCTCGAAAAATGACGTCCCCGGAGCGAAATTGCGGTAACTAGTATAATTACAGGTAAGGAGACTAAAGTTTCATTTAAAACGGGCGTATAATACTTTCATTGTACAAGCGCATCCGCGAAATACACTGTACTGCAGGGAGCAGACTCAATTGTTTTTTAATTAGTTGCACGGAGAGGTAAAACGCCCGAACAGCTGTAATTTCTTGTCTTAATAAATGGAGCGCGAGAAAAATGGCTTAGGATTCATTGGTAGTCTGTGAGCCGTGAATTTTAATTAAACCCCGGAATTGCGATTTATTACGGAAATATGAAGAATTTTCTCAAGCTCGCTGCATTATGTGCTCACGTGTAAGGAAAACAGTTGGATTAAGAAAGTTTTACGGAATTCATTAAATTAATTATGCGCGCCGCGCAAAGGATGGAACACTCGTCCGGAATTCAGAGCGTCGTAAAATTTACCGCGTTCAACAAAAAAGTAAAAAAAAAAACCTAAATAAAAAACGTTCCCCTCGCCACTGAATTCTTCCTTCGCTTAATTATCCGTCTGTGGAAATTAGATTTCTCGCTCGAATTCTGCAAAAAATCAATTCATCCATTTGCTTCCTCATTTCGAAGAGCGCAATAAAACAGTTTAATATTACACACGTCGTCGCTCGCGTGAAACACGACCAACATATTCCGAATTCCTCCTCGTCCGCCTCGTCTCGGCGCGTCGTTCCTCGCCGTCGGTCTTGACTTACTCTCGCCTCCTCCAATAAACAAAGTGTGCAGCTCAGCCTGGCGAAATCTCCAAGGCTGTCGCGTCTGCCTGTTAATAAAATCCATCGAAGCCTCGCGAGATCGTTGCGTTGCCGAAAGCTCTCGAGGAAGAGAGAGAGAGAGAGAGAAATGATTGTATTTCGCAAGGCGATTTTCTCTCGCGTCTTCTCCACCCTGACCCAGTTGGCAGCGGCCGTCCGTAGGAATTTCGGCGCCAAGAAAAACTGGCTATTGACTCTGAGCTTTATAGGCGAAAACATGCGCCCCGAGCTTTTACGAGCGCGAGCTTTAATGCACGGCTTTTTAATGCCTCGTAAAAAGCGAGCCGCGAGCTTCGACGCCCGGCGGCGGCGACGGCGGGCTTTGTTTTGATCGATCGAGGATGAAAACTGATAACTGGAGTATTATTCGGATGAGTTTTCGGGGGTCTATGATTGTTTACCAACCTTAGGGATGAGTAAATATAGAAGTCAAGTACAGAGCTCGACGATCATCGCGTTTGAGTCCTCGAGAGCTGTGATTGCTGTTTGGGTTAGGTGAGTTGTAAAATTTCAAAGCTTAAAAAATCGTCTATGGCTTCTTGTTCTGTTTGAATGCAGGAAAATTGAAAGTAATCGTTAGTTCGATTTGGATTAGTTTAATCTTTAATACAATATGCATTCAGCGCGACACTTAATTCAAACAATAAATCTTTGATGGATCGGATAATTCATTGGTAATGGAAGGTGATAAAATACGTATGAATTTCAGTCAAATAAATGTTTTTTTTGTTTTAAATTTATTTCAAAATTTAGTTGAAACGGCTTAGTTCTATAAATTTTCAAGAGTATACAATTGGATACGTTAAATCAAATTCGAAGATAAATTGTCTTCCTTCCGAGAAAAACCTGCTACGAAATCTGCCGCGATTAAACATGTCGAAAGTCGATCTAATAGAATATTCGAACGCTGCGTTCGCTTATCGACCAGAAAAGAACGTACCCAAAATTGTTTAATTCAGTACGTACTTTCCCAAACCAACAGCTCATGTCCACAAACTCAGCCACTCCAATAAATTCAATTAAATTAAAAGAATCCAATTATCCTCCTCTCCGCCGCCGAAATAAAGAAACAAACAGCCTGTCCACGTGCCTCTTATCGCCAGACATCCCCACACCTCGAAGTATCGCCTCGAACGGCGCGCGCCAGTTACTCTCCTCGCCGAGTAGCACAAACGCTCGTAACGAACCTGCATCGTTCCTCGCCGCGTGATCGAAACGCGTCCGTCTCTCTCTCTCCCTTCTTCCGGATGTGCTCGTGCAACGCCAATCACGCGCCAAAGGCGAGAGTAACGCGAGCTTCCGCCGGGGGGATTCGCCGCATATTCGCGAGCAATTAGCGATATAACAAAGGGACCGAGATTAACGGGATCCGAGGGGGGAAGACGCGAAGAAGGAGGAGGTTGTGTAAGCGGTTGTGATTGCGATTGTGCCGAGTGATTATGTTTTGATGGTCGTACTGTGAGGGGTTCTGTCTTTGGGGACGAAGGGGGGGCTTTGGAGATGAGTGGCTAGTTTTTTCAGAGATCGATGGTCTCGGTTTCTCACGTAATCGATGGGTGGGATAAGATTCGTCATTTTTGCTTACTGTACAGGTTTCGTAACATAAATGAACGGCCAAGTTTTTATGTTCGACGTTTCAACAGTATTAATTTGATTAAACGGGAGGTTGCAAAAGCAAATGATTTACCGTGAAAAGCTCTGCTTTACATCGGCAACAAAACTTAATGAAGTAATTTCCTTTTTCCCGGGAGGGGAATAACGGGAGTAAAAAAATTCAATGTCGTTCCCTGAGAATTTAGTAGAAAATTCATATCTGAAAATGTAAGCTGTAAAAATTTATAGAAAGAGAAATGTTAAATGAACAAGCTACTGTTTTTTTATTATATTTTCCTTTACGACGGCTGCGAATTTTCGTGATTTACAACTCGATAAGCAATTTTTCCAGACATATTTCACAATGCGGGAGCAGTTGTTTCACAGTTCCTTTTGTTAATATTACGAAAGAAAACCAATTTATTGTAAATAATATATCGTTTAATTAAAAAATGTTGAACGCGTAAAATATTTTATTTGGTTCTACGTCTTACAGCATTTGGACGTTTCCACTTAAACCTGCAAGTACGTGCAAACACAGAAGAGAATAAATCGATATTTACTTGAAATTGTTAATAAATTTAGCTCTCCTCCTGCCTTACATTTATGAATGCTTGGAACTGAAAATGCTAATTAAGAATACTTTATGACCCAGCATATAAGTCACAGCTTTAAATCCACAAATCCAGATCTATTCACAACCTCGCTTTCAATCTTTTTACAACAGCAGATCCTAGCAAACTAAAACACAAGTAGAACATAATATGTACTCCGCGCAAGTAACGAAGCTGCTTTGCGAACAGCAGTATGCTAATAATGCTCTTAAACACAGGCTGCAAGCGGAAATTCAAAGCAGCATCTGCCTCGCGCACATTCGAACCGTAAAAAAGAAATTTTAAAATAAATCGCTTAAGCGCGACGCTCTTTCAACTTGCACCAGGCGACTGATCCCATCCCCATAAACCGCGTTCTCAATGCCACATTTACCCGGTGCAGTAAAGAGCTCCCCCGTCGAACTTCAAAATCCAATTAAAAGGAAGGCTTGCGCTTGAAAACGGCGGGGCTCGTCAGGTCATTTAACCAAAATTCGTTCGGGGCTGACTTTGAACGGCGAAAAAGGCCGCCTTGACACAGTTGCCTGCCAATTGGGACGAATCCAATGCGTCGGGAGAGCGAGAGAGAGAGAGAGAGAGAGAATCTTCCGGCCACGCCCGAAGACGCGTCTTCGATCTCCCGCGGCGGTGGCGGCCAGATCTAATTAAATTTCGTTCTAATCTGCGCGCCTTGCTTATCCCGCTTCATTTCCCGCCCGGGGAGAGTTTTTCCCGGCGAACGATCGGATGTCTGCCGGCGGCCGATGTTTATTTGTTTGTCTTGGGTGGGAGAGGCACGTTTTTCCCGAGCTTTGTGCTTCGCCGCTGATTCTGGTCTGCTTGCGAGCTTCGACTCCGCTGACTTGCTTCCGGTTTTCTTTTTTTTATCCGGCAAGCGGGATTTTGACTTCGAGGGACTTGAATCGAAGCAGCTTTGTGGAGATGCAAAGGTCGCCGCGATTAACGTACGTTTCCTTGCGATAAATGTAATTTGCGGTATTTCGAGTTTTTATCTCGCGTATGCGCTGAGAAAATTTTTTTTGAAAAATTACTATTTTAATAGCACTCGTGGGACACGTGCATCTTTTAATAATTTTTACTATATCTTTCGTAAAATTTACTATTTTATTTGTAAATTTACTGTATTATTTCTAAAATTTAGAAATTATTTTTAAAATTTACAAATAAAATAGTAAAGTTTACGAAATATATAGTAAAAATTATTAAAATATAGTGTGTCCCACTATTACCATTAAAATAGTAATTTTATAACGTAATAAAAGATAATCGAGAACTAACCACAATCCATTTTCTGCTTTTCTTCCTCGCAGTTTTTTTTTCTACGGCAAGTTTCTCGCTGAAATGTAAAAATCGATGTGGAATCGCGCCGCAAAAGTTAAAAAACAAATCCATTAAACCCGCGTCATTCACGCAAAGGAAGGCAGCTGCTCTTTTTCCTCTAAAAAAAAAAGTACAAAACAAACTTGCGCGACCGTTATAATCTTGTCACGCGCGTTCAAATCGAACTCGTCGATTAAAAAGCTTATTTGTCTTTTATTTATAGATCCTCGACCGTGGCGGATCTGCTCATGACCAGAAAAATTCGACTGTAAATATCGGGCTGAATTTTTCGATATTTCGTCGTTCACGAGCGACGCGAAAGCGGCAAAGTTACAATGATTTTCGAGGCGCTGCTTTTTTAAGTAAACGTGAAAATCGATCAAACGTCAGCGTCGTCATTCTTGCGAAGCGTAATTCAGAAAATTAACAAGCGCGAAAGACTTTGCACTGCAGCTGCGTCCATAAATGACATCATTGAACGTGTCGTATATTCGTTTTATAGACAGACTTTGCTTTATTGATCTACCATCGGATCCTCGTAGAAAATACGAGTCTCTTCCTGAAAATGCGGCGTCTGAGAATCTTGTTTATTTTTACGATTTTAAACAAAATAGCTGTAAAGTGGCGGAAAATAGATTTTTACTTTATGCGTAGTTTTTTACGTTCCTCTTCGAGCAAAAATCCCCGAGGCTCGGAGTTTCATTCTTAACGGTACATTGACTTTTATTGTTTTTCAATTGAATTGGAAACATATCGCTAAAGTAAATCAAAAATCGTTATTTTCGCGTTTCCCATACTTGATCGCCTCCAGAGATACGCAGTAATACTATTCTAAAATTATATTCGAAAATCAGCCCTTCGCTGAGAATAAAAACTAGCGAACTCACATTTCAGAATTCATTGCCAATTTAAGCAAGTCACACGAAAGCCGCCAAAAAGTGACAACTCCGGAGGTTCGGACGTAAATTCATCAATCCAATCCCCGATATCTAATCGACTACGAACCGGGCAAATCAAGATAATTCCAATCCTGCCAGCAGCATTATATTTTTAAATCCGCGCGTCGCGGCTCTCGCGCGCTCGGCTGAATACACGCGGAGCTGAAACCCGGCAGGCTGAATCGCCGCCTCGCGCACACCGCAATCATTAATTTCAAGAGGTCGCTCGCTGAGGGATGCCTCTTCAAAGGCGATTGCTCCCTTGATTCCCCTTCTATATCGGCTTGATTGGCCGAGTTTTGCGCGCGGCCCGGAATCCAGGTCGACTCCCGCACTCCGCGCGAGTTTCAATTTGCGCCGCCAGGTAGAGAAAAGTGCGTCGGTCGGAGCCTTTTTCGCGAGGCGAAGACAAACAAAGATTAATGCGCGACTGCGCGCCGCGGAGAGAAGCCGATGATTGATGGCCGGTCGTAAAATGTTTGTGCGACTCGCCGAGGGTCCCGCTGTATATTGACACTGAAAAACTAGCCTGTTTTCTGCTTTTTTTCTTTTCGCTCGCCGCTTTTTTGCGGGGACGCTTTCCCGATTGAAAATCAAACGGGCAGGAGTCGCGTTTTACGATTATTGCACGGCTGCTATAGGATTCAGGCGCGAGCGGCGAACAATGCGCGCGTCCGCGGGTTTAAGGAAATTAAATTTCAAGATTAAATAGTGCATTAATCTCCGGGAGTTACTTTGTTCATTGTGCGCACAGGCGTACGCACGGCCGGATTACTCGTGTGGCTGTTCATTCGACGGAATTTGTTTGTTCATTTGCTTTACTCGAGTTCCGCGAATGCCGTGTTAAATCGCATTGAATATACCGGCACAATGGCAATTTCGTTATTCCTCTCGCTATTACGATGTGCATCACTTTAACGCTGATTTCGATAGAGATCTTAGAGCGACTCGTTAAATTAATTTCAATTGCACCGTCAGTCGGGCGCGCGTTTTCTTCAAAATTTTAATAATTCATGCTTTTGGGCGACGGTTCTGTTTACTCCAGAAGTCACAAATCACTGGTACATCCGGCGAGCATATATTTTTCCAGCGGGATACTTAGGGATTCTTTAATCTCATCGTCATTCATGAACGCAGCGCGTCGTCATCTTCTTCATTAAGGGTTCACGGTATTATTCGCTGACCTAAATTCACTTCATTTCCATGCATTAATGCTGCATACCAATCAGCAAGCATCATCGTTTATAATGGGAAGAGATAGCCAAGATAACTGAATTCCGCTACCTAATACATATTGTACTTATAATAACGTTGTCATGTTACGTGGAAATCAAAATTCAAGAAGCAGGCTTTTTTGAATTTCAAAGACAGAAACTGAATAATTTTTACTTGAAAATTATATTTTTCTAAAAGCTTAAAGTAGACGACGTCATCCGCAGAACGTACGAAAGTCTCGAAGCTTAAAAATCCTCTTTGATTTATTATCAAAGCAAAAGGAGCTGCAAAGCCTGTTGTCATTTCCTTTAGTACTCAAGTTTATTACGTATAACTTTGCGCTGCGTACGCTTCGCTTAAGTCTGGTCAAGGAACACAGAATTCGCCAAGTAAGCGGCAAAGTACACCAAACTAAATCGTCCGGGCAGTTATGAACTTAAAACTGGGATTAGCCCAATATTTACTTTACCAATGCGCGTAACCGCGATGAATACTGTAATTGTGCGCCAAGACCACACCGAGACTGAAGTACCATCCCGATTAGAATATTCCGTAAGTTATTTCAGCGCTTAGGACGCAACGGCACTCAATGCATAATGCAGCCATTCACTGTCCGTTGCCATCGCCCCTCCGCGTATCCGGCAAATACGAACGTTACACCCCGAGCAAATATTTAAAGCGATTACGCATCAAGGCGCTTTACCAATTTTCATCTTCCACCCTCTGCGAGTCAATCTCGTTGCGACCGCTTTCGGCAAAGGGTTTACTCGCCCACGAGGCCGTAAGCCGTAACGCGAGCTCGCCCACGCGCCGAAATTAGCCGACTTAAAGGCGTCGCCCCTGCAGGATCTAATTAAGATTTTTTTGTCCCCCCCCTTACGAGCGTCAAAGGCTGACCGAGGTGCAGGACTAAACTGCTTACAAGCCGTAATTCCCGGCCGGATGCTGCAGGTGAATTAGCCTTCATGGACATCGCGCGCGGGGGATGTGTTTAATCTGTCGGTGGAGATCACAGGGGAAGGTGTACTTTGCGGGGAGGGGGGGGGGGAGACGTCGAATCGTAAATCGTGGATTATTGGTAATGAAAATTCGAACATGAAACCGCACTGCCGAGACAAGTAGCGCTTTGCGGCGCGATTGGTCGATCAATTGCTCCTACAATGTTGTGCGCGAATGATTGAAATGCTCGATAATCCTTTCTTCCCCTTTAACTGTTTTAAACTCAATAAAGCTCGCCCGAGAGTTAAAAAAAAGGCGCCGTAAAACGGGACGGGAGAACGGACTACAATAAAATCTCCCCCCGCTAAGTATGTTCGTTTAATCATCGTTGCGGAAAAGTTGCAGCAAGAAAAAGCTCCCTCGACTAGTCAGCGCTATAAAAACGCCATAAATCCGAGGTCTATTTCGTGCTTCCCTTTCTCCCCTCCGCCGGCTGGCCGTTTAATTAAAATGGCTGAAAGGAGTTTGTCATCGGCCACTAATTCAAACTTACATGCAGCCGAGCGCCATTCAGGATATACCAAAAGTTCCTTTCCTCGAAGCGCCGCCGCTCGGCGAGCGATTTTTCTCCCTCCTCGCGAATGGCCTTCGAGCGCCGGCGAAGAAAAAGCGCCGGATAAAAGACTCCGCCCCCCTTATAATCTGGCTGATTGAAACGCGGCGTCGGGGAAGCCGAGCAGAGGGAGGGAGACGAGTCGCGAAGTGCTGGAGAGATTAATGCGAGCGAATATGCTCTCGTTTTATTTGGAGGAGGCTGTGTTTTTTTCTTTTTTTTTTTTTTTTTTTTTTTTTGATCGGTGAGGAGGCTTTGGATGGCTGATCGATCTGAGCATTCAAATGCAGATAGAGGACGACAGTAGTTCGTGATAGTATTATGTACTCTTTAGATAATGAATTTTCATCAAGTGGAATTTATAAAAGTTGGCACTAATAAAACATCTGAAATTTTGAATAAAATTTTACGTTTAAATTTATCTTCGATATTTTATTTTTAGTCGAATAAAACATCGAAACTCTTAATACTTTAACGAAATGCTCTCATTTGTCTGTGCCCTCGGCTTTGACAGCCGAGAGAAATATTTTAAAACATCGCACGTCCGCGGAAAACAGGAGCTTTTTGATAAATCTCATCTTGTAAAGCTAAAAGAATTTCTCATCTCTATGGAGTAAGACGCAAATGAAAAGGTTGCCAAACTTGGCGCCCCGCCAGCGTTCGGCTCGCACGCAGCGCCACAAAAGTTTCATCGCTTACACTCGCGGACGCGGTGTATATCTGCTAGCTTCATCAAAATCAAGCAAACAATCAAGCAAGTGTAAAAGAGAGCGCGGCGGGAAACCGACGCGTCTGCTTTTCATTAACATCAGTAAAAAAGCAAGCAGTCGCAGTCCAGCACGATTAACAGTGCTGTTTCGACGGCCAATAACGGAGGGCCTCGAAACCGGAAGCTCGAGAGCGCAGACGAGAGGAGGTGCAATTGAAAAACGGAGAGGAGGCGTCGCCGTTGAATTATAATCTCGAACGAGGGCAAATTACCGAAGCCTCTTAATGAGGGCGGCGGACGGGTTTCGTCGAATTTCGGGGAGCTTTCGAGCGGCCGGGGAAGCACGGAGAATCCCCCGACTATGATTTTCCCTTACTCGTGCTTTCGTCGGAGCTTACACAGTGATTAAGCTTCCAGGATAGACTTTCGATAGGTATTATAATCATTTGATGAGTACGAGTACAAGTTTGAGATGTAGGCTTTGATACGTCGTTGAACCTTTAGAATAAACCACTGATAAAAGTTCTTGTTAAATAACGATTCGAGGTCCTTACATGCTCTCCCCTCACCTTTCGGTATTGCACATTTCACTTCGGTCAACCGTTTCCTCTGCTGCAAAACTTTCGTCGCCGGGCATTTAAAAACAAAAAAAATCTCTCCAAACAAGCGGCAAGAAATCCCGACTCCAATAGCCCCGGCCGAATACACGGCGGGGCTTTCAACGGCAGCCTGAATGCAGGCGCAAACGATCGGCGACAAATAAAAGCCCGAAAGAAGCAGCGACATCGAGCGCTCGATTCGCACGAGCGCGCAAAAATACGAGACGCGCGGCGGCGGCGGCGCGTTTCGGGTGAATGTCGAGGGGCGGGAAAAGCCGCGTCGAAAATCATCAAAGCTCCGGCGTTTGTTATACATCCGTCTGTGAAACACGCACACGTACACAGACGGGCGCTGGATAAACCCAGCTATCGAAACCCGATCAATAGACGGAGAGACGCACGCGGGAATATAGAGATAGAGGGAAGAGACAGGCACAGAATGGACGGGATTCCGCGGAAAATCTGAGAGCGAGAGCGGGCTTCGGAAAATTTATGGGAAGAAATGGAAGGAGCTGCGCCGCGGAGCGATGGCTATCTGCGGCTGAAGTAATTGCGGCTTATGGCGCGACACTCGATGGCGATCTGCTTGGGCTGGGAAACGACGACGTCGCAGGCGATCGTAAGACGCCGAGTATTATCGCGCACATTTTCGCGGAGTAAAGTTTCAATGTTTTGCTTTATGGACAATTAGCTCGATTCTGTCGATTGTTTTGGGCTAAAGGAATGGGATTAAAAGAATTTCAATTCAAATATGCGATTGTTCAATTTGAAACCCGATGCAAATACGTATGTAGATACAGAATCCAATTATAGAAGGTTAATTAAGGGTAAAGAATTAAAAAAACTGAATGCGACTGCGCTGTTCGTTCTAGAAAAGGATAAGAAAAGAAGAAAATATTAAAGTAACACTGGTTGAAGCAAAGACTCGAAAAGATCTATTCGCTCCAAAAGACGATGAAGTAAATTTTAATAAACTCGACCCAAAAACGAACGACAGACGAAATTTCGAGAGGCAGGAGGGAGCGGCAAATTTCTCGCGCGAAACTCGCCCGATATCGCTCGGCCGGCTGTTCGCTTTATGTAGGCTAAGAGCTTTCGACGGTAATCGCCCGGCTTGATTTTAGTGCCGCGGCGGCGGCGGACTGATCAAGAATTATGAAGCGCTCCGTTTCGACGCTTCCTCCCCCGCTCGGCTCTGCTCCTCCCGCGACTGAGAATTCGCACTTGGAGAAAGCTTTTATAAGACCTTGCATAATTGATCGGTCGGGGGCCGCTTTTTCCCGAGGAGTCGCCCGACTCGTGAAAGGCGTTAAGGACCGACGGCTCGTCGATTTATCGCCGCGTGAAACTTGAATCGGACGTTAATTCATTATATGTAATGCTTTTATTCGCGTCGCCGAGGCGACCGGTATAAAAAGGAGGGGGACACTTTTTGTTTTCGACGCGGCGCGCTCTCGCTTTTGTATTACGGCTGGCCGAAAATTGAGTGGAACTTTCGTCGTAAACGCGATTTCGCTGGGAAATTACGAGAAACTGATTGATTTCTCGCCGCTGTCACAATCAGGGGGATATCGTAAATATCTGTGAATATCCAGTGCAGCTGTAATACGTGACGTTCGCTGGCATCAATTTTGATAATTCCGTTTGCGCAATCGATCCCGACGGAGAACAGCGGTGAAAAACGAAATTGGTTCGAAATAAAAACGATCAGTTTTAATTTCATTACGAATCGTCTGTATCGATATTGATGATGTTCCTGCCAAAAATGGGAAGCGGCTTCGCAAAGAAAAAACTCTTGTGAATTAAGAGAGCATTTCTAAGAACGATGATTCTGCTAAAACGGCGAGCGTCGCAACCAAATTCGGTTTATCAACTCTCTTCAGAACGACCATTTACTCCGAAGCAGCTAGAACGTTCTAACCTTCGCGATTTCAAAAGCTCGAAATTCTTCCCCGGCAAATTGACTATTCACTCTGGGTATTGAAGGAGAACGATTAAAAATTTCATCCGATTTACTCGGAAGGTGAACCCGACCACCCGCCAAATATGCATCCACCCAGTCTTAAAACTCCAGCCCTCAAACGAACGTTAACGAGTCTAAGATCCCGCCCGCGTATTTATCCAACCGAACGGATCTTCCGAGGCCTCGCTTCCCATTCGTCGCGCGTTTAATCCGGCGGCCGACTCGGCGCCTCGAAAATCGTCAAACATCAGCGGCGACGCAAAATCCCGGCCCATGTTCCTCGCCTCCCGCACTGACCGTCGAGCGCCCTCGTTAAGGTTCGAGTGGTCGAGTGCGTCGCGGACGCGGTGAGTCAGCGCGAATCATTAACGGCTAATTGACGAGTGGGTCCGCGACGAACAAAAAAAAAGGAGGCCGCGCGGGGGGAGAGTATAATGCAAAGTTGTCCCCCGGAGCTCGACCCAATAAATTTCAAGTCCATTGAAAACAAGCTCTCGCTCCTCGAGGAGGAGAGGCTTCCTCCCTCTTTCTTTCCTCCCCCCCTCGATAAAGCTCACTCGCCGAGACGGGGACGAGAGGCTGAGCGAGATAAGGATCGACCTGGAGAAAGCGGCTTGCGTTTAAAAGTCCTCGGGAGGCACTCGACGCTATCTTTCGCCTCCCCCTTTCCGCGATTGTGGGGGAGAGAACGAGCTTTCTGCCGATCGGGGGATTTTTCTTTTTCAGCGCGGGCCGCGTTATTCGGTTGTTGGGTTGAGGGTTCGGGTGGACGGCGGGGAATTTTAAGCGGGGCCTACTTACGGCTTTCGGATCTAAACGCGCAGTGACTCACCTGAAACAGAAAGGAGATGATAGTTGGATATGATGTATTATTCTTCAAATAATTGTAAGATATAAGTTTAAATATTTAAAAATAAAAGGAATATTTAAACGTAAAAAATATTTGCTTCCATACGTCTTCTAATATATGAGAGAACTCAAAAAATGGGATCGTTCCTAAGACCCCTTCGGCGACGACGGAAAACATTCAATTTTTATTTCATCGACCTTTCGCTTTCCATATTTATCTTTCTCCCCTCTCTGATCTGCTCGTTTTTTATTGACCAGAGAGAGAGAGAGAGAGAGAGAGAGAGAGAGCAGTGCAGCGGCCGCGTCTCCCTCCTCCCACGCTCCGTCATTTCCTTCCTCCTTCCTCGTTCTCCGGGCTCTCTAAGGCTCGCATAACGGAACGGTTATTGGCCGATTGCCATTCTCCGGATCCTCGATGCGCGGCGGCGCAGAATGGCAGAAAATGTTATTTATGATCCTCGCCCCCTCCCCCCCGCCCCTTTTCCAGCGCTGGTTAGTCTCGCTCGAGGAAACCCGGAGTCCGCCGCGGCGCGCGGCTCGAAAAAACGCCGCCGCCGGGGCGAAATTCATCTTGCTGAATTTCCCGAGAGCTCTAAAAAATGATCGCGGCCCGAATGAAATATGTCCGCGTCGTCGTCGGGGACGGCGGACTCTCGTCGACGCGCCGCGGGGTTAATGCATCGGGCGTTGTTGTCCCCGATTCCGGGCGCGCGCGCGGAGGCGTGAAAATTCGACGGTGCAATTTAATGATTAACGCTGGCGATCGGCGCGGTAAAACGGTACTAAACATTCGCATTAGGATCGGGCGTTAACTGAGCCGTCGAGCGTGGTTTAATGCGCCCTCATCGATCGAGTTCGCAAACGACACTTGTTCCGCGATGCTTTATAATTATACAAATTGTACTCGAGCTGCCAGAAGCTTCGAAATGTAACGCTCCCTTTGACTGAACTGAAATCTGATGCATAATTTTAGAATTTACAAAGGCCTTTTTCGTAACGCGATAATAACAAAGGCCTTTCGCGTAACGTGATGTTTTTGTTACATATTGATTGCGGAGTGTTCAGCTTCAGAAAATGCCCCCCGCTCGAATAAAATCATTACTTCGGAAAGCAGCTCGCAATCTACAAAACTGTTTTGACGCTCAAAAACACAGCCATCTATTACCTTATGAAAATGACCTCCGAAACTAGATCGCCATTTTTTTTCCCCATCCAAATATTAATGAAAAGTATAAAAAAGCAAGCGGATGGCTTTCGCATAAATTCCCGGGTCCGAAAATTGGATTCCGCCGCTTGTCGGGGGGTGGGGGATGGTCGATTGCGCACCATCCGCTTGTTCAAAAAAAAAGAAAAAGAAAAAAAAACAGGCTCCCCGCTAATGGCGCCTCGCCGCGGGCTCGTATCTTTATGAAAATGAAGCCCTTCCCTCCGGACTTTTGGAGCGCTGCCGCGGCTGCAGTCAATAAGGGGGCGAATATGGAAAATGCCGAGGCCACTGGACGCGGCGGCGCCTCTCCGCTCATGAATCTACTCTCTCTCTCTCTCTCTCTCTCTCTCTCTCTCTCTCGCAGTGCTCCGGTTCGCGCAGCCGAAATTTCGTTATTTTTCGCTTGGCTAAGCTTTTTGTTGTTATTGAGGCGACATTGGGGGGGAGGAGGCAAAAATTGATATTCCTATCGGAGCTGCATGTGTACGAGCACGGAGTGCTATGCAAATTTAATATTCTCTTGGCCTCAGTCGCGCTTGTTTACAGAGCCGGCTTAGGAGCTGAGTTTCGCGATGCGGTGCAACGGATTTTTTAGCTTCAAGGAAGAAAGGATTCTTTTATGCCGGCTGGTTATTTTGGAAAGTTTAGTGATGGCTTGGGAGGCTGTTTTTAATGTTTAATTGATAGATTAATCGAAAGATTCGCGTTAACGTTGAAAATTCAGATATAATTTTTAGTTAAATTGGATCTGTGAAGTTTTCATTTTGAAATAATAAATGAAAGTTTAATGATAAAAATTCAATCAAGTTAGTTCGATTACATTCTGGTGCGAAATGTTAATAATTAATGCGAATGTTCACGAAATAATTTTCTATTGTAATTATTACATAAATGGACCCGCAATTGTTCATAAAACCTTGTTGATTTATTGAACAAATTTACATGAATATTAATATTTCTCTCAATATGTGTGCAGGGTTTTAATAAAATTTCCACTTTATAACTTCATTTAACTGGAAAATTAATATTTGCGATGCTTTAGCAACCTTGCATTTTTCAAATTTTCATTTCGAAAAAGTCGAATGTTATTTTTCCAAGAAAACGTACGCGCAATAACGCCGTTAATTCTTCATCCAACTCCGATCTATAAAGCCAATCCCCTCCCGCAAATATTCGGCGGAAGCATCTCTTCCCGCCGAGCTAATAAATTCACTTTGAACTTTTTCCAGGCAGCAATCCCAAACGTAAACAAAAGCGGCGACATCGATCAGCCAATTTCCGTCCTTAAAACCGGCCAGTTCTCACTCCAACGTCGCCGTAAATTCCGCCCAATCGCCGGCTTTCATCATTGCTCGCGAGCTCTCCAAAGCACGCGCAAAGAAAATACGTCAAAGTCAGCCGAGGAGAAAAAGAGAGAGAGGCGGGGGAGGTGGAAGCTTTACAAGGCCCGACGGTAATTGAGGAATCCGCGGGGAATTCCATTGAAATTCCCGGGACGCGCGGCGAAATGCACTCTCTGTGTCTCTCTTTGCGCACGCACCGACGCCATTGTGAAATATGTATCCCCGGGAAAATCCATCGGGCGATTTTCATATTCGGCCCACGCGCGCGCGCGCCTCGAGTCGCCACGTGCGCCGACTCCCAACTCGCGCCGCGCGCGCCCGCTTTTTCGCGCCGGGCAGCGAGCTCGCCGCCGTCGCGTATAATTAGGCAGGTTAATTAGGAGCGCGAGCTCTCCTCGGAAGGCTTCGTGATTAATCGCGGGGAGATTCATCGATCGGCTGTGGATTTTCGAGCCTCGCAGCCGAAGCCCGGAGAGCTTCTTCGGCGCGTTTCGGCCTCGTTAACAGTTTTATCTTGTAAAGGTGCTGGCGGTTTTTGATGCGCTTTTTACGGCGGGAGAATAAGAGCCTTTAAGGAATGTACCGCGGCGGCGAGTTAATTGCAGCTTTTTCATGCAGATCGATAAAGTTCCCGCTAAAATTTCACCCCGGCCGGGGAATGTTTTTGGCGCGTTATTAGCGGGATTAAATTAAGAGAGGCTTTACGAGATAATAATTTCTTATTGGGACGTAAGTAGCAATAAATTCTTCCATAAATCAAGGAGGTATTCTGTTACAAATACACTTAATCCTACTTTATAGTGGAGATACGATAGCAGCTATGTATACCCCACTGCTGCGCCCACCAAAGGGAGTTTTTCATTCTTTATGTACTGGAGTGATGTCGAGCTGAATTGTAAATGCTCTGCGTTAACGACGAAGGGCACGAAAGAATGAAAACGCGACATCATATTTTAAATATGACTCTGACTGCGCTGAGAAATGGAAATTCGATGGAGCTGGTCGTAAAATTATTTTTGATCAAAGTATCTTCTAAAGGACGCCAAAAAATAGTGCTTACGTATAATATTTATGAAAGTAGCGAGCATTCGGTTTATTTTATTATTCGCGCAAAGAATGCTTGAAACATTTCCAAGTAAAAGTTCCGCAATTCTCGTATACGAAAAACCGAGAGCAATTGCACTAAAACTCGCGGGAAATAAAAGCGTACGACGACGCACGATCCGAAATTCGATTTTTTTTTTTAAAGCACACACACACACACGCGCGCCGGGCAATAAATGCGTTTTACACACGAGCGCGAGGCGGCAAATTATACAGGCACCGAGGAACTTTATTGCATTGTGTCGTGCGCACGCCGACTCTATGCCTGCGCGGGAGCGAGCGTTCGATACTTATTGCTTTAGTGTGCATCTTGGAAGGGGCCGATCAAATTTTTCACTCGCGACTTGGGCTCGAATAAAAGTTTCGCTCTCTCGCAATATCGTACGAAATGCTTTAATCGAGTTGAAGAACCTTCCTGGCTCGTCCGGTATTTGAAAAGCGAGAGCTAAAAATTCTTCCCACCGCGGCGATTGCGCCTCGCGAAGCGAAAGAAAAAACTGAAAGCCAGAAAACGAAAAAACGAAAATCCAACTATCCGAAACGCGAAAATCCTTTTCCCTGGTCTGTAAAGTCCACCCGCATAAATTTCCTCCATCGACTTGGCGGCCTTTTTTTACTGCCGGCTTTACGGGGCTCAGCCCTGTTTTTCCCCTCGCCGCACGTCGTCTTTATTTCCCTGCAGGTCGCGGGAACGAGGCAATCTCGCGCACATCTTTGCCGTCCGGTCTCCCCGCGCCGTGCAAACATTCCGCGCGTCGTCAACTCGACGGTATATCGACGAATGCACGCGGAGAGGCGTGGAAATCGTTTCCCGTTCTCTCTCTCTCTCTCTCTCTCTCTCTCTCTCTCTCTCTCTCTGTCGATTCGTCGCTTTTGTTTTTTTTTTATCCGACGAGCGCTGAAAGCTGCCGCGGCGGATTTTCAATTAAATTTTTTTCAACGCCCGGCATTTCGGGCTCGGTCGGGGGCTGTTTGGCTGATGCTTTTTTCGGTATTTCGAAAATGTTTTACGCGATTTCTTTCGGGGGACGGAGTTTGTTTTTGCGATGTTTGGGTGGATAGTGGCGGAAGCTGCGGGAATTTGAAGGGCGAGTTTTGGAAGTCGAAGCTGGTATTTAACCACTATGCGTTACTTTACTGTAATGATATTTTTTATCTTTTAAGATGATAGTTTTTGTTCAATTTAGGTATCAATTTTAGCTAAAATCCATTTAAAATATACGTAACCAGCGAAGTTGATTAATTTTCTACCCGAGATGTGGTGTTAGTAATTAAAATGTTTTTATACAAATAGACTGAAAATTAATATGCCTGAAAATTTAGTTTGCGGGGTTAAACTTGTTTAATCAAAGAGACATTTTCAATGAAGTTCTACGTTTCATAGAAAAAGTTCTTTGAAATTTGTTACGGTGTTTTGAAACGAACTTTGGAGCTCTGAATATTCATCATTTACTTCATAATTAATATGTAATTAAGATTTTGTATAATAGTTTAGAATAGTTTTATAATTTAACAAAATATATAAAAAATTTACAGTTTAGTTAAATCAACAGTTTAAAAATCAAACTTTCTTGTTTATTCATCTGAAAAGAGTTTACTAATTACTATAAATAGATTTTCCATCTTTTTATTTACCTTTCACTTAAATTATAAGTAGTTAACCTTGAATCAAGTCAGCCGAGACTCAATTATCACTGAATGCACAGTGAGTGAGATTCATAATATTTCAAATTCAAAGATGATAATAAATCATTACTCTCCTATATTTTATTATTTGAAACAAAATGTAGGAGCGCCTCCGCCTTTACCCCGCATTACTCTCAGTCGCGACTCGCAATCCGTAAATAATTAAAGTATAACCATCAATTTTCAACATTCAGCCCTCGATCCCGCGTTCCCTTCTCATTAAGCCCTGAAAATTTACGTCCGTCCTGAACCTCATTTCGGCATCGCCCACAAATTAACCCCGAAAGGGCGCAGGTTCAACCTCGCTCTCCGACCGTAAAGCTCGATAGCCCGGCCGATAACTCAGCGCGCGAGCCGCGGGAAAATCGCACGACAAGCTTTAATATCAGCATTTATAACCCTTTCATTGCCCGGGCCGCCTCTATATTTGTTTGTCCGCGCGGCGTGGGTCGTTCGCTTTTATTTTGGCCTCATCACCGAGGCCACAAATCTTTTACGATCTAACTCTTTGTAGCGCGATAAGCGGAATGAAATTTTCAGACGTCGCCGGGCTGCGCCCGCCGATTTATTGTGGAATAAAGTCGAGTTTGTGCTGCGGAATTTTCGGAGCTTCGGAAAATTAGAGGGGCTCGCGTTGTCGGGATGAGATTTTGCGTGCGCGTGGATGTGGCTTTCGTTTAGGACTTGAGGTAAAAAAGATTTGATCGAATTCGATCGGATTCAACAAACTCTTTTAAATATTAATTTTTAAATATCAAAATATTTTTATTTAACGGTCCTTCGGGGAAAACCTTTTTCTTGTGTGCCTTTTCAAATTGAACGCTACGTATTTTTAATAAAATCTTTTAATTTAAATTTGTTTCCGAGAACCTTTATACCAACAACTCTCACATCTCTTGAAGCCCAGAGTGACAATCAACGCTCCAATTCGAATGCCCCGCGCGTTACTTATCAACAGCGATAAACAAGTCTGAGCTTAATACCATCCAACAACAAAGTGCAAAGTATTCAAACTCCGAAAGACTTAACCGAACAACTAATGAGATTTGCCGAACCGGAATCGCAGCGCCGCCGGAAATTCCTGCATCCTGCTCTGTTGCAAAAACCGGGCAAACTTTCCAGGAGCTCGCATGCAGTCCCAATAAAACAAACGACCCCGAGTGAAAATCTCTGTAAACCAGCGGATCCCCGAGCGGAAGGAAGGGGAGCGCGAAACGGACCGACGACTCTAATCCTCGGCACGGTCAGCCGGAACAGATCAGAGTTTCGAAGCCTTTGCTCGTCTGTTCGAATAGTTCGGGGGGCAGAATGTTTATGACGAAAATAACTGGGCCGGGGTCAAAGGAGGATCGACTGGACGTCGATACAACCCGACGGGATGCCTTCGGCTTTGATGGATTTTCGGGAGGGGAAGGTTTCCGACGTATCTTTTTGAAAGTTTTTCAAGGTGGCGGGTTTCTTTTTTGTTAAATTAATTGACCTTTGTGCGGAATTGGAAGAAATGAGAAACTGTTAATTGAAAGTGGGTTTATTCGGGCGTAACAAACGGGTTTGTCGTAAAGAAGTAGATTTTTACAAGGTACGATGTAAGTGTTTTTCAGAAGTTGGCTTTCTTCTGAAGAAAGAAATTTTGAACGTTTTAAGAAAATAAAAATGATAAACCATCTCGGCCAAAATGCATAAATACAACTTTTATACTCTTGACATGAAATTGCTCTATTGTGCTCCATTGCGAAGGATAAAAGGTACATTTTTGTAAGTATTTATGATCTCTGTACATGTCAGTTCAAAGGTAGAAGACGGTTTTATGCACTACCGTAAATTTATGATTCATTTTTAAGAACAATATTTACGAGTTTACTTAAATTGTTAGTTTTAAAGATACTTTTAGAAATTTAACACATCCGAATAAAAGGTTTTTGTTGTTAAAAATCTAAACATATTTCTACTTTTTGAAATGTTTGTTGTCAAAGTCACAAGTTAGCATATTTTGACGTGACGATGAAGTGAATTCGCAAATGGAATTTAATGCAAATACTCTATTAACAAGACGTAGATTTCTCAAAATTGTTTACGCTAACGACTTATCGATTAGATGCAGACATCAGTTTTTGAAAATCGCGGGGTTTCAAATATTTGGGTCAGTCTTCTGGAATCTCATAAATGATATTTATCGACATATTCAAATATTTACGCGGAGTCAGAGAAGAATATTATGTGTGCGTAAAACTGGAGAAGACCCTTGAAACTAAAAAGGGATCATCTATAAAGATTTCATCCAGAGAATATTGATTTTTCGAAATGGCTTTAATAAAATATGATTTTAAAAGTATCGTTCATGTCAAGAGAGAATATAAATATTTAAAACCCCGAAATATTTGCTAAAGTCTTGCCGAGCAGTATTTTCTTTTGCGTTTTGCAGAAATTATAAAATCGTTAAAAGGAATCATATATTTTTAATCGTAATAAATAATAAAAATCAAATCAAGTGCCATCCGTAAGAACAATTTGCGCTCCCAATTTCCAAATTATAAAACTCCATGAGCCTCTCATCGGAAAGCTTTCAATTTGCCCCGTTAAAAATCCACTCCAGAGCCATTGAAAAGCGCAGCGGCGCCGCAAAAGGCCCACGGAACATTAGCTTAATCCAAGCCTCCGTCTTTACGAGCCGCACCGAGCAAACAGGAAGAAAAAAAAAAGAGAACCAAGTCGTCCGCGGAAAGAAGAACAGTGGAGCGAAAGTAGGGACATTAATTAGACGATATCCCCAATGCGGCCCGCGCTAATTAACAGCCCATGCGACTCGAGCCTCCGTTGCGTTCAGCTCTCCGCGGCGGCGGCGCAAAGTGCTCATGACCTCGACGTTAATTGCGACGAGCGCGGAGGCGATCTCCCGCGGGACGTCGGGGAAAAAAAGCGGACGCCCCGGCAATAATTGCATCCAAGGATTCGCCCCTCCTCTCCCGCGCTCGCGGATCTTCTCCGCCGTCGGCGCCTCGTCCCGGAGAGTCTGGTGAATAAATTTGCCTGGTGCGTTTTTCGGAAATTGCCAAGAGGATTTTTTGGGGGGGAGGGGTGTCGCCGAGGTCGTTCGCGGGACGTCGGTGTATTTTGCTACGGTCGGAATGGGATTATGTGGAGTTTATTAGGGTGGTTAATGAAGCTTTGCATTGGCGATTTACAGCTGCGACGGGGATGCATGCCGACGTTTATTGACTCGTCCGCAGTTTAGTGCATCGAGTGCAGCGTGTTTTAAAGTAATTGAATGGAAACGGAAATAGAGTCTTTTGAGAAAATTAAACTGCGGAGAATAAGTTAGTATTTGTTTCTGGGGCTTCGGTTTGATTTTATAATGATTTTTAACGCAACATTTTCGCTGATATTTTAAATAAAGCCAGTAAATAAATTTCTCGTTGAAAGGCTCTTAAATCGAAAATTTATGTAAAATCATAAAAAAAAAAAGAAAAACTCCACGGAAAATCGTTAAAAATTCAGAAAAATTTTAAACCCATAAAACTTTACCCAAATCCGGAGACCTGCAGTAATTCCAAAACTTTTAATTCGGACGGTTTCGGAAACTCTCAAACATAAATCCTTACGGCGTTGCCCTTAAATTTGGGTCGAACGACGTCGGAAACTCTTTAATATCTCTTCCCGGCCCCGAAATCGACTCAGCGAATCTTGCGTCGGGCGCAAATGGGTTGACCGAATTTATAAGGAAGCGCATATATCTCGGACCTGCATCGGGATATATATAAACTATTCAAATTCAAATGAAGCTCTCGCATTATTTCAGGCCCCGAAAAGGCGCACATCTCTCAAGTTTTTAACGAGAAATCCAGCCGCGCGTCTCTCCGCGAACGACGATCGGCGATCCGCGCCGGGCAGAAAAGAAAGGCCCTCTCGGCTCTCGCGTCAGTTCCGAGGAATATTAAAAAAGTTGCGCGCGCTCGGGCATCGAGTATCGAGAGCTCTCCGGCGTCCGTCGCGAGTCGGCGCGAAATTCCCATCGAACTTTTAATATAAAGCACGCCGCCTCCGCATTATCCGCGAACTTTCTTATTTCGGCGGCCGCTGCGCGGAATATTCCGGCCCGTTGGGAGGGAAATTCGCGCGCTCGTGAAGAATTCGCGGGAGCTGGACGAGTCGGCTCGGACCCGCTTTTTCTCCAGTTCGCGTCCTCGCGCTTGAATTTGTCGAGCTCCCCAGGGGAGGACCCTTCTTTCTTGGGTACTCGGTCCTCCTTGTTAATGTAGGTAGGTGCGGCTCGAGAGCACCATTCGGGCGACAGATTCGCGTGAGCTGCTTGACTTTCTCTGGTGCGTGATCGATTTTCGGTCGGCTCTGGTTTTATTATTCAGGTGAATTTCGGATTGTTTAGTTAGTAAATAAAAAGGTTTCAATTTGTTTGCCTGGATAATTATAAACACTGTATAGTTTTAGTTTATACCAAAATTTAATTTTCTCAACACAATACCCTAATACAAAGTGTATCACAAAAGATAAATGTAGATCTAGTAGAAAAGGAGCTTGCGCTCCTTTATACAGTGAATAAACGAAACGTTATTTGTCGAAACTAAACAAATAGCAGCTTTTTAGAGTATGTGCCTCCATGAATTCGCAATTCAACTGCAACATTCTCCATTCCAATGTACACTCTGCACTTTACCAAGAAAATCTACTTTACCAAGAAAATACATAAGACTCTGAAGAATATTCACGAAATACAATCAAAACGACTCTGACGAAAACGCCAACTAAGCAGGGAGAAGAAAAAAAAAACCGTATCGCGACAAATCTCGCCCCCAGAAAACACGTTAAATAATAGCGCATCTCGAGCCTCTGACATTGCACTCGGCCCCGGCTAAGTTTCCAAACTCCCCGGCAACTCGCATCTCCCCGACATACATCATCCATCGATTCGTACGCCGAGAGAAGTTCTCAAGAAAAACTTTGCGCTGATTCAACGGCGGCTCCTCGCGCTCTCCGTGCGCCAAAGCGAGAAAAGTAGTCGAGGGCGCTTTATTGTACAGCGACCGAGGCGCCGGGGGCGGCGAGAATTTGCTTTATTGAAGCACTTGCACAAACACACGCAGCGGGAGGGGATATATATATATATCAAGTTTTATCATCTCGAGCGAGCGTCGGCGAACGAGAATTTTGGCTAGTTAATGTAATTTTCGAACGTTCTAGATTAACACCTCCAGTGATTGCTCTTATTGTTCTTACAATGGTATTTCTTCCGAAAATGGGTTCTCGACCGAGATGGGAAACGGGAGTGACGTTTGTAGCAGATAAGTGCGACAAAAAATGGTGGCAAATATTATTATATTTGCAAAATTTCATTGATCAAGATAAAGAGGTCAGATATATTAAATAAGGCTTTAATTTTTTAATGAACTTTGAAATAACTATTTGCATTTAGCATTTGAAATTTTATTTTTAGTGTTTGGGTCACTTGTGGTACGTAGCAGTTGACATGCAATTATTTTTTAAATCACCGATTATTCTTTACCGATTATACAAAAAGCCTAAAGTTGGCCTCATCATTCTTGCATCATTCATTCTAGCTTCTCTAGTAACTCCAGCAGTTATTACGTATATATAAGCGGGAGCTGTGCAAGATTAAACCTAAATTTATTACCGCGATGATCAAAGGGAGGAGATATTGTTGCTTATTGCCGCGGCGGCGGCGGCGCTGTTTGCATTCCGGTGTTCGGAGAGCTCATAATGTTCTCTATTATCGACGAGCGGCAGATTTAATTCGAGCTTTCGCGCAGGAAAACATTAGCCGGGATTTTCTGGCCGCGCGCAGCGCGGAGCGACTTATAAATCGCTTTTCCATTCTCGTAATAATAGCGCTTTGTTTTCGTTGAATAGTGTTTCGCACCGGCAGCTTCGACAAAATGTTTCGAGCGACGAAAACTCGCGCGGCGCTAAAGAAAATGTTTAAAGTAACGCTAGAAACGAAAAGGGCATTTAATGCCGTGTCGTTCCACTGGCGGATTTTCGATCCCTCCGTCGGACTATCGCTCCTTTGTTACATATTCCAGCTCGTCCTTTATTATACCGAAGCACTTTCGTCGCGCAATAAATTTGAGCATTTCAAAGCCCCCGGAATTACAGCGAAGGAATATAAGTATATATTCAAATGCGTCCCGGCCGTCGCGCCTGAAATTCGCCGCTCGTTCTTTCCTCCGACTCCGAATGCAAATCGTAAATAAAGTTTCAGAAATGAACGGTGGTCATCGTGCCGAGAATACGAAGCGACTTACGTAACAGTCCCCGACTCCGGATGAATAGTCGAACTCTTTTGTCGCGGGCTTTTGTCAAATCAAATATCTTCGATGAAAAGCGGCGCAGCCTGGAAAGGGAAATTGAATAAAGATGCGCCGGGGCCGAGTGTATTTGTATAAAAAGGGAGAGGGAGACATATATAGACATGAAAAATTTCGAATCTGCATAAGCTTCGCTCTCGCTGCTTTTTTCTCTCCGTGTAACGCGAGGTCGAAGTCGCGAGCTGCGCCGAGGGAGAGAGAGAGAGAGAGATAGATGGAGTCTGTTTTGATTAAAATTCATTAAGCACTTTCGAAAAAGTCGGCTGACTGGAGGGAATGGGGGCTTGATGGAGGTCTGCTAATTGATACTGGCATTTTTGTTGAACCTTCGTAGGAACAAGGAAAAAGCTTGTATTGCCTGAATCGAAAACCGACTCTACTTGCTTTGCTGCTGAATAATTATTTACTCAAAGAGAGTCTTCTGTGCAATATTGTGCAGTGGAACGAATTTCGAAAATACTTAATCAAAAACTTTCCTACAATTTACAATTTTGTTCTCCTTTTTCGTCACTTTAAACGCCGATAAAGGCATGCGAGCTTTAATTAACTTTGTTCGCGAAACACCTCTAGAAGAATCACCTAATTAATTTCCACGCGCATCTCCCTCGATCCCAAGGAAAGCAAAGCCATGGAATTCGATAATAATCAGATTCGCCGCGCTAAAATAAAGCGAGCAGCCGCGGGGACGAGGTCGCCGGCTGAATAAGGCATGACAATTCCAAGCACATTCGCGTCATCGAGACAATCCAACCGGCGATGGGGGGAGAGAGAGAAAAATCGATCCGTCGAGAGATGGCTTTGGAGCCACGGAGGCAAAATGCACACGCGGGGAGAGGCAGCCTAGATTAGATTAGCTTCTTTATTTTGGCTTATCGCTGGGAGGCGTCGCGCGGGAGACGCCGCGAACAAAAAAGCTCGGCAAGTATTGCGAGCGAATGGGAAATATTATCGAACTGAAATTGCAGCTTGATATCCGATTAATCAGTCTCGGTGAAGTACCCTCGCGCATATTGAATTGGAACGAGTTATTCTCTCCGGCAAGTCGAGCTTATTCGTTTTATTTGGCAATTTTTATACTTGATTAAATATACGTGCATTAAAGCCTCCCATTGTCCATTCTCGTGTCAGTTGAACGAGAAACAAAAAGTTTGGATTCCCTCGACAACAGCGATTCGCCACCGAAATGTTTGCGATTTTTCGAAAAATGAATCTAACGAAACGCGAAGGCCGATCGCGAAAATGAAACTATCCCGAAAGCCGCCTCAACAAAAAGCGAGAGATCGCGTGACCGTCCTTAGGGAGGGAATAAAAGACTCGGAGAACAAAGCGCCCCTTTTCGGAGGAAGCAGCGGCGGGGAAAGGAAGAGCGCGAGGCGAAAGGAGCCGACGCCGACTGAGAGTCCGAGGCGCCTCGCAAAAAGGGGGACCGAAGTGCCCGTCGCCGCCTCGGACTCTTTTCCTTCTCTCTCTCTCTCTCTCTCTTTATCTCCGCTCTGGGGGGAATACGCGCGAAATCCGACCGTTCGACAGGTGCATGAGAATGCCAATCGATATGCCGCACCTACGGACGTGTGTGCGCGTATACACACTTCGCTCGAGTCTTTTGCGCTGTAATTTTCTCCCTGTCGGGACTCTTTTTTTATCTGTCGTTCGAGCGGACTTTTCTTGTTTTGCTTGCGGAGACTCTCTCTCTCTCTCTCTCTGGCTTGTCGCAATTAAATTTCTCTTGTGAAGCCACGATTCGCTCTCGGCTCCCGCATTCTTTTCGAAGGGCTGACAATACGTGATTATAATTAAATGTGTATTCAAAAGGAAAGGATGCTTGAAATATTTTTTTAAAATACTGGAAATTGCCGGTTTTACGAGTGAGAAATGTAACCAATTACCATCAACTCTTTCAATATTTATTAACTTTCTTTGCGCGGCGGATAATTTTTTTTTTAACTTCATGTTTTTGTATTTCTTTTGTATTAGCTATAGTTTTTAGGTTTACCTCGGAGGTAAAATTACTACATACCAGGTCGTTCTTTCAATCAAATTAAAGAAAACGGCATTTTAACTTCTTACAGTTATAGAAAGAGAAATTTTTCACTTTCAAATACTTTAAGCTGAACGAAAAAAACAGTACAAACTTTTTTTAATAAAAGAATAGTCTGCAAATAATCGAAGCAACTTCGAAATCATACAATTTTTTACACAACAAGCTTTAAACCCACCTAAAGCCATGTAATTAAATTTCCGCATAAAGAACGTTCAAAATCCCGACGATTCACGGCGATAAAACGCCTCCAATGGAATACACAAATAATAGAAAAGCCCCATTAATAAAAAGTAAGTTCTTTCCAGATTGATCCGCTCCTCCGGAGCCCAAAAACTTTCGATCCATCCCTCTTTTCGCCCCACCCAACCTCCCTCTCAGGTACGACTCTCGTGGCGTAAGAATGAGAGGAAGCAAAGAGAGCGAGCATTAAGCTCGACGCGACGCCGCCGCCGCGCGATAAATTCCTCCGCAGTACTGTGTGTCTAGGGAAAAAGAACCCGACGACTCTTCTCTCTTTCTCTCTCTCTCTCTCTCTCTCTCTCTCTCTCTCTCTCTCTCTCTCTCTCGCCGCGCGTATCTTTCGAGGGAAGCGCGTACACCTCGTGGATGGGAGGGGGGAAGGAAAAAAGAAACGAGAACTGCCGGAAAGGGAATCGAGCGAAAAAGAGCAATTGATTGCGCGAGACGCAAGGACTGTTTGTTAGAGCCTCGACGAGCACACCGCCGCCTTGACGGAAATAGAAATTGCGCCCGTGGAGGAGTGTAGGAAAAACGATCCCGATGGATTAACTGTTTTTTGCCGACTGCCGCTGGATCCCGCTCGATTTTTTTTATCCTTTCCCCGAGCGTTTAGGACTTATCTGAGCTTGAAATAGGGTTTACCTTTTTTATGAAATAACAATCCTTCTCCAGCTCTTGGTTTTCTGGCGTACCTGGTTTTTCCTTTGAGAAGCGTCAATTGCGGGGAAGCGCTTTTAATCGCTGAACGGAAGAGTGGAACTTTGGGAGATTGAAAATTGAAAAAATCGCCGGCATTGAAAACGCGAAATAATTAAAACTACATCCGTACGCGTGCAAAGCGGGGAAAAACATTAAATTCTCAAAGCTCACCTCCGGCAGCTCGGATCCCGGCGGGATTTGAAAAACAATTCAACTTCCGCGCGGCGAGAGAAAAAAAATCGACGGAACACTCCAATTTCCATAATGTAACGCCGCGAACCCTTGCCGGCGTTTGAGAAAAAAAAAGGCGCTTAAAAATCCATAACGAAAAAACGCAACGTCGCAGCCGCGCGGCGCGGGAAGACGAGAAAAAGCAATTTACGAAAAAGCCCCGCCGCCGACCGCCGAGCGGGAAAGAGGGGGGGGGGCGCGAAGAAGAAACGCGCTCGCCCGCTGCTCCTCCCCGTAATTGCTCTCTAACGAAGCGAGCATTTGAATATCGAGCGGATTATTGCACGCTCCCAAGCCCCATTGGCTTCGTTTCGCGCGTCTCGTTGTGCGACGATAAAAGCCGGGTTCTTCGGGCGCTTTTAAGAATGTGCCAAGCGCGAGCGCGCCGCGTTTTGCGCCGGCGTCTGGAGTGCTTCCTTTAATACGGTCTTTGCTAATTGCAGCCGGGGTAATGGGGCCAATTGCGTAGGCTTGATTAACAGGTAAGCAGGGCTTTTAAAGATAATGGTAATTAGGTGTTCGGTTCAATTTTAAATAAAGCTATCGACTGGTAATTTTGAGTTAAAAAAGTACCTCATTAGCTTGCCAATTTCTATTTTTTGCGCAATAAAAATAGAAGTGGGAAAAACGCAGACTTTACGTAATGCAGAAGCGGAAGCTCAGGCAGAATCTTTTCTTACCCTGCAAAATTTTCCCGTTTAATTATTACTGCGTTTCGGCGTAATTGAATTTATATTTTAATGGCTATATATACGTGATATTTTGCACGTTTATACGAATATTAGATAATTTTCATAAAATTATAAAACGCTAAATGAGAAAACAAAAATTAACAATTGACAACAGTTGATATTCCCGATTAAATTGTTAAAAAAGAAATATGAGTAAAGAAAACATAAACTTCAAGAAAGTTTTTGCATAAAGCTAACTCGCAGCTTAATCCGCGGGCAGAAGTGGTAAACTTTGAACAAGTTTTTAGTCTAATTACATTGAGTTATAACGTTCATTATTTATTCATAGCGCGTATCAACAAAAGAAAGTCTCTCGTTAACATCGCCGCGGACGGAGTTGAGTCTCGAGAATTTTCTGCTCGGCGTTACATAGATCGTTAAATTTCAGATTTCAATTAACGTAGTTTCCCGAGTTATTAAGAAGCGACGAAGATTATAGGCTTTAAGTAATTACTGTCCCCTTGTTGGCAAAAAATGGCTCTATAAACTCGCGAAGTAGTTAAAGCCCGAGTAAGGCAAGACTGCGTTCAGTTATTCTCTGGATTTAACTAGTGTATTACTGAAATAAGAGGGAATATTTTGAATGATTTATGATTCAGATCGTTAAATAAAAAAGAAACAAGTTAATAAATTAACGCAGTGCAGTAATAAAATATAAATTAAAAGCAAACTCATACTTGTGATTCAGAGCTATTAATATTTTCTTATATTATTATTATTATGCCAATTAAGAAGCAGTTTCCTTTCGAATAAAACCCAAGTTTTACGATATTTCACAGAGCTTTCCCTTTATTGTCACTTTAGCAACCACTTAATTGAGTTCGCACTGTTTTTTCACGGGAAATATGTTTTTTTTTCAATAGTTCAAGTCAATTAACGAACTCGTGATGTGCTTTGATTTCAATCACTCGAGGGCCAATCGTGCTAATGAGTTTTTAATGACGTTTAATTATCATAAAAGCAGTTGATTTTCAATTCAACTTAACCTTTGCACCGGAAGCACTTGTTTATTGTACAACATTTTTTAGCTGACTTGTAATTAGATTACAGCTAGTTACAGGGTTAATGATAAATTTTCATATTTAGATTTGTAAAATTTACTAGGAACATGGTACTTTTTTAGATTTTTACAGTCTGTGAACAAATTAATGCACTATTGTAATTTTGACTAGAAAATTTTTTTCCGTGTAGATATTGGAACTTGAAGTTGGGTAAAGTGAAGTATTTTTTATTATTAATTACATGTTTAAATTAATATACTTAAGGTTAATACCTGAAGTATATTATTTTGAAACTTGCGCATGTTATATCTTATTTACGGCTGCTCAGGAGATCGGTAATTTTTACGAGACAGTCAGTAAAATTTTCCGTGCGTTGTCGTATTAATGAACAAAATCCCACATGATCCCACGATTAAGATTCGTCTCGTAATTTTTATACGGGTTTTTTTCGTAAATTTTAATGAAAAACTTCCATCAGTGTATATATATTCAATTACCCTAAATATTAAACCTTTATTCTAACTTACCCGAATCTAATAACATCCATCCGCTCGCATCTCCAATCGCCTTCCACCCGGGAATTTCGAAAGTCCGCAAAAAAGGCCAAGCGAACGAAAGCGCCGGGAGCAAATGTACTTGCTTCCGGAACAAAACTCATTTGCAACGTCGCAGGTGTGCCGCGCGCGCGCGGCGAAAATCTGACAAACAGCGCGCGGCCCCAAAACTAATATGCGCGCTCGTCCCCCCGGGGGAGGCGCTCGCTCGTGAAATTCTCCGGGATTTTCTCGCTCGGAATTCTCGCGCCGCGGGAGAGGCGAGGCGCGTCGCCCTGATGCCTGATGACGTTCGACGCTTTTTTACCGATGCAAATTCCTGCGCGACGGCGCTGAGCGGCGAAATAAGAAGCTATTGCGAAATGTCAGTTTTTTTTTACGG
>JAWWEM010015121.1:7234-22879 GCA_035582935.1 Ormyrus thymus | reverse complement strand
GATACCTCAAGTAGAGTCCCCGACCTGACTGCTGGTCGATATATCGACCATCCCCGCAGCTAAAAGGTTAATAATGCATTATACATATAATGCGATTGACATCAGTGATAATTGCACATAAAAGTGAAATCCGAACCTTGCCAAAATCGTAATTAACATTATATGGACGCATTGATAAAACCAGTTGAGCTTGAAAATCCATATTTCCACGTGCAAGTCATCCGCACACGTAAATTCAATTCACTGAGCGGAAAAGTTGCTTGCGAAAGCTTGTCTTAAATCTGGAGAGAACATCCAATACCTCGGAATTTCGATTTCGCTTTCTGCGGTATACTTTATGCTTTTTTGTTTCTTTTTCGATGCATTGTAATTTCTTTTTTCCTTAAACGCGTTTTCAGTGGGTAGCTTTTTTATGTTTTTATTTTTCGAGTGGGCTTCGATGAAAAATGATTTTTAAGTGTATAATGACTTGATCACCGACACAGAATTTAATATAAATTAAGTACAAAAATCAGTTATATTAACGGTTTAACGTTTAGGTACAATTTTGAAATTAATTTTTTGTGGCTTTATACTGCCAAACTTGAATTATTCAGTCCAGGATTGAAAGAGACTTCGCTTCGTATAAAATTATTTTGAAACATATTGATGTCTAATTAATTAAAAAGTCTCTAATCACTTAAATAAATGAGTACAAATGCGTAATATTTTCTAATCACAACTATTACGGCGCAGGCCAAGATGATATCTCTTTTTCTAAATAACACCAGCCAATACCACATACCCACTATAATTTACATTCTAGAAAAACTCTTCATTAATAGATCTGTTCTCCTAATTTGAATAACGCGTACGAGACGGTCTCGGATTTCTCGAGATAAAGGCAGCACTCGTATACGTTTTGAAAATTAAAACGGACGCAGACACGTCACACACTCAATTCGAATCTCGGTCCTACTCCCCGGGTATTGTGCAAAACTGGCTTTCTCCAAAGTAGTCTTTCGGGACCAGGCCGTATCTCCGCGGCAATTAAATTAATTTCAGGCGTGTATGTGCGCGAGGAGCGCGGACCGGCGTCAAAAAAAAAGTTGCGCGAGTCTACCGACGGCTGCGTGACGTCTCGAGCGCGGGATAGACTTTCCAGTTCCTCGGCCCGCGGTATAATTTATTCACGGGCTGATAAATGTGAAACGTCCTTCCATTATGAGACGGCTGCCGGCGTTTTTAATGGAAACAAACGCTTTGGAGGAGGCAGAGGCTCGGGGCAACGTATGCAAAATAAGGTTCTAATTAAGGTTTCCTTTCCTAATGCGGATTTCGTGTGCTCGGGAAACTGGTTTTCTTCATTTTTTTTGGGAAGGGAACGTGCAGTTTTGATGAAATGAAAATGAAGACGGAGGTTGATTGTTTGTTTACTTTTTGGAATCGTACCACTTGGTTTAAAGTTTTGAATTTTTTATACATCAATAATAATTATTTTTTAATTTATAAACGGTCGAGTTCGAGTGCACAACTTCAAATGGGTTTCTTTTTTATTCATGAAATATTTTTATTTAATTTTATGAAACCACAAACATTCTGCAGCCCCGTATAAAATAAACTTTTATAATAAAATTCAATTTTGAAGATTTTCAATATTATTGTAATAGTCGTTAGTGCCATTATTTAGTACCATTATTTATCCAAACTCCAAGCACGCGAAACCTCCTTTTAAAGTAAGAAGTCAGCCTTACTCATTCCATAATTTAATTTCAGCCGTAAGCCAAAAAAAAACTCAAAGCCTCAAAGCGCCTAAAATAACAGCGCTTCACTTTCACGCTCTTTGAATTCGCAAGCCCATCAGCGGCGATCCGCGAAGTGAGGCAGCCGGCCGCTCTTAACTCACGAAGATCGTCGATTCAGGCGCGACTTCGTAGATTTACGGCGAGCTACGCCCGAGGTTGAGAGTTTATTCCCGACTCGAGAAAGCGAACTGTGCTGCAGTTGACTGGCGTCGCCTCTGGGCGCAGGCGAAGTTTTTGATCCGAGGCGTTGACGGCTTCAATTTTGGGAACGATTGCAAATGAGTTTTTGATAGCTGGATTTAAT
Organism: Ormyrus thymus; assembly: GCA_035582935.1. Classification (NCBI taxonomy): domain Eukaryota; kingdom Metazoa; phylum Arthropoda; class Insecta; order Hymenoptera; family Ormyridae; genus Ormyrus; species Ormyrus thymus. The sequence goes on along the minus strand of JAWWEM010015121.1, from coordinate 20,791 downwards.
GAATAGAAGGAGAGAAGTTTTTTGTTTACGCGCAATAAATCTGTAAAAAGTGCGTTGAACACAATTTTAGAATCACTATTTTAGTCATGTTTTGATTATCTTTCTAATATACTCGTATATTTTAAATTTAAGCTTGTCTTTTCTATATTAAATGTAACTATTTAAGGTTACTGTCAAAGACTTAACAATGTCGTAACAAATACAAACACGTTGTAAAAGTTTTTCGATATTCAAGCATAATGGTCTTAAGACATATAAAATTTACCTGATGAATAAAATATAAAATAATTTTATTATACCTGAGATATGCAAATGTATTTAAAAAAGGTAAAACAATAAATGGAATTATAAAAAGAGTAAATTTTAAAATATTAATTATTCGTCTAATTGTTAAAATATATGGTTGATCGTTTCTAGGGCACTGCATTTTTAGTAGTGTTTTCAGAACTGCTCTGTTTATGAAACGTTAACTAATACACAGACAAAACATACGATGAAAGCATAAAAATCGTATAGTGCTCAATTAAAGCCTTGATAAAAAGTTCATGACGTTATTAAAGTTTGTTTGTTTTATCTTTCGTTGCGTAATTAATTGTTCAGTAGTACCCTGCAATATCAGTAAGATTGCATTATGTAATTTTTAAGGCACTTACTTTTAAAGTTCCAATCAATAAAGGTATCGTTATGAATGCATTTTTTAAATATTCAAATGGATCGAAAACAATGAAGTTAATAGGATCTAATAGTTGAAGTATGAAAGCTGCAGATATTTAACTTACCTATAATAGTTACCTGTAAAGTGAAAAGTAAGAGTTGGTTATTAAAATACTTTCAATGGCAGTGCGTGGTTAGGCTAATATTGATATATTAAATACTTTAGTCTATCGTTCATATTTTAATGTCTTCTGACTTACTGCTTTTTAAATTTATTTTTAGATGGGAACCATAACTATCTCACTGAGTGTTAATTTTGATCGATGAGTTTTATATTTGTTGAGCAGATAATCCATTTCTTAGAAATAGGTATCAAAATTTTATCAAAATACCTATAAAATGCTAATGTTGAAAATTTGTAGGTACATCGATCAATTTCCAGGCTTAAAATCTTCAATAATCATCATTTATGAAAACAACTTTTCGGCGAGTAGAAATGACAGATTTCAAGCTGAGATTTAAAAGTCATCAAAATCTTAAAATAAAAGGTTACTCCATTACGATTCTTTTTTCATACATTTTGCCACGTTGCCAGAAATTGAGCAATAAATCATTTTATACGTGACTTGGAATCCGTAGCAGATGACGATGCAATCCTTAATATCTCGCCGCTTAATATTTCGAGGCGAGCAAATGTCGTTGTGCAAAGATCTCGCTGTTGAACTTGTAAATGAGTATTCTTACTATTTCGGACTTTAAATGCTTTGCGGTGGATTCGAGACTGGAACGAAAAATAACACTTGTGCGTGTCTCCTTGTAACTTTTTTTCGAAAGGATGACTCGCGTTGCTGGCTGTAATATAAAAAGTAGATGTTTTTCCAATCTACCTTCTTACACTGAAGAATAGTCAAGTTAATTTTTAAGAAAACATTTGTACGTCGAAAAAAGCGCATTTGCGAATGTACGGACAAAAGTTACTTTGCTCAATAAATTACGACGATTCGAGGAAAGTCGAATCGCGCGAGTGTACTTATCTCCGCCTTTTCGAAAAGAATTTTTAATTTTTGACATACTCTCCTAAACCTTTTTGTACGTTTTGCGCGCAAACCGCGGATCCCCCTGGAAGTCTAAAAACCTCAACAAAAACCGCGCGTTCGACAAAGGAAACGAGACTCGAAAACCTCCTCTCGGCCTCGCCGTGCATTCAAGGCTCGCTCGAAGGAGAAGAAAGGGGCTGCGCGTGCACGTATTATACCCACTCTCGGCGAAGTCTAGGTCTTAACTTTCGCCTTGCCGGCCGCGCGGTGTCTTCCTCCGCTTTGACGCTGCTCGGCTGGTGCCGTTAATGCACTTGCCCGCGCGCGCGCGCGCCCGGAGCAATGTACAATCGAAGCTCGGGCTCCATTGTCGGGCGTGGGTATAGTTAGCTTTTCTTTCGCCAGGCTAAGTTGAGATTAGCCGAAGTCGCGAGTGCTGCGACGAGAGTTAGTGAGTTTCTCGCTTTTTCGGATGCGATCTTGTTCTTGCGATTTTATTATGTCGATTATAAAATTTTTCTAAAGAATGCTACTTGCAATCTTTCGAGATGGTTTTAATCTTATCAGCTGCGCATTATCTTGAACTTTTTGAGATGTTTGCTTCTCGTGCCGTGCTACATCTAACCGGAAACAATTAAACTTGACACGCATTGCATAATCGACGCGTCGCTTGAAAGACACGGCACGGCCTTTCTGCCTTTGACATTTAACCGGAATCGCGCATTCTGCTGGCACTTGCAAAATAGGCTCCGCGCGAAAGATTGAAAAAAAAAACCAGAAATGCTCATACCAATCGACAAAAGGACCAGCAGTTTCCAAAGCTCTCGAGAAGACTGAACGCCAGTCAGGACGATTGCAAAGCAAACGCACAACAAAGCCGGGGCTCTTCAAAACAAATGCAGCGGCCATTCGCGGCGACTCGCGAGTACTTTTATTACCCGGTTATGCTCCTTCTAGTTATTCCAAACACACACCGCAAGTGTGCTTGACCGCTCAAATATTTACACGGAGCGATGTCAATATGTGCCTCGCGCGGTCGTCTGACACCTACGTGCTAACTTGCTGCTCGTTCTGGCCGTTTTGCGCGAGTTTGGACAAGAGAACGATCTTTGTGTACATTTGCTAAAATCGCTTACCGCGGTCCTTGACTGAGCGTGTCGTTCTGATAATATTATAATTCTAGAGACGACGATGCAGGAGCGCGATTGAAATTTTTTTGTATAAGGTTTCGTGCATATATTTGGGGAGGACTGTGCCATTTTTGAAATTCAGCGTGACAGTATCGAAAGCGGAAGTAAACATAGGCGGCAGTTTCGTCTTAACGCTATGCAAAAATCGATGCAAATGTATGCGCACTCAATATTTCGTTTTTTTTCCCCCCTTTTTTTTTATCGCGCATAATCAACGGCCAGTGCTAAAATTCCAACGATTTATTTATAGCTTCTTTTACCGCGGGATTCCCGCAGTTATCTGTTGTCGTTTGCGTTTTCCGATACCAGGCGCATTGTTACTGAGATAATTTATTGTTTGCTTCACCTGAAGTTACGTTTTCGTAAACATCGGCTGCGTGCTCCTCAAGCAGTTTTTATCGGTCTTTTATGATTTGGTTAGCAATTTATACTTCGCGGAAAATTGTTTAGTAAACAGAAGTGAAAATCAATTTTTATCTCTCTTGCTATCCATGTTTATTTGTGCCAATTTCACAAAAACGAGAATTATTAACAAAATTATTGTATTTTTCATTTTTTTCTTAAGAATTTTTTTACTTCCGAACAATAAAGTAAGATTTGTTTTTGTATCAGTTTAAAACAATTTAGAGCTTCGTGAAACCATTACGTACGTAAATTACAGTAAATGATTATGAAAGTAGCTAAAAACTCGAAAAAAATCTCGTCGAGATTTACCTGGAATACCGAATAATTATCATTACGCATTTAAAAGACCTGAAAATTTCACTCGACGAGAGAGCTTTTTCCCTAACTATCCGTATCATCAAGCGGCAGCAAGAAGCCATCATCATAAATCTCCCTCCGGTCTCTCTCCATACCCGGCCTTCCTCGAACAATTTAATCAAGCTCGGGCGTCCCGGACTCCTCGTCCGCGGCTCCAATCAGCCTCGCTGCAGCCGCCGCTGACCATCCGCGGGAGATGCCCTAATGGCGAGGTTGCGCCACACGCGGAAGCCTCGATTCGCTCGGCGCGGAGCGCTCGGCGGAGGATTGCGCAAAGCTATATACTCTTGCTTATGGGAAGCGGAGCAGCGGCGGCTCCGGCGCGCGTTGCACAAACCTAGAAGCGCGAGCGAGGACGATTTCCAGGAACGGCGGTCAGTGCAGCGGCGGCGGCGACCTCGGCGCGGCAGCCCTTCGGATCGCGCAGATTTGGCGCGCGTCTTGCTTTTGTAGGTCGACGAGAGCGCGATTGCCAAGCGAGGATGGTAAGAGAGAGAGAGGCTGGGAGAGGGTTTCGAGGAGGAGGGACGGCCGGAGCGCGAGAGCGACGGGTTTCTCCAGCGCGGGGATGGTTTTGAATGTTGTTTTTTCTTGCGCGCTGGAGCTTGCTAATTTGACGTTACTGTAATGACGATGTGGAAACGTTTGGGTAATTGGCGTGCGAATGGTTAATCACGTGATTAAGCATTGAAGTGATATTTAGAGCACCTTCTCTACTCGAATTGGGTTGATTGTGAGAGATTTTTTGTAGAACAGTAGGCGGCTTTAGCTCGCGGTGCCGTCGGCACTTTTTTATAACGTTTCTCTTCAGCCTTTTACAGGCGAATCTCCTTTTTCTCTGCAGTGGCATTTCGACTTGCACTGTACTCACTGCATAATGAATAATTTCTAGTTTTAGTAGATTTCGTTATGCCTTGCTTTTTATTCCTGCTGTTTACGGCTGGAAAGTGAACTAATTATTTCAAAAACACATATTTACTCGACTGAGAAGTTTTATTTTATTGCCCTTTGTTGTGTCTATATTCAATTAATATGCTGCTTTTCGAGTTTGTGTCCCATAAGAGAGATTTATTGCGTAATAAAACTTTAAAACGCAATCACAAACTTCTGCGCTTATCTTAAATCATCGTGAGATTTCACTTTACTATATTTTTTAGTTTTATTTGCGATGCATTAGATTTTAATCTTTCCAAAAAAAAAAAATGCTATTACAAATGTAAAAGTTTAATTGATAAAACTCTGATAATTTTCAGATTTTTAGCTTTGTATTTCGAAACACTTAAATAAAATCTAATCTAATAAGTACTTCTCACTTTGTACGGATTACTATCAGTTCCATGTATATTTTTTAGATTAATCTTCAAATTACACCGATTACTGATTCAATAGTAATTACTTATGTCATTAATCACCAAGATAAACCCCACCATATCGCCCATCACCAAGCACTTAATCCAAGCGTTAAAAACAACAACGACCACACAAATCTCCCGCCTCGTTCCCCGGCCGTGCACAAAGCGCCAATCCCGCCTTTTACGAGCCGATCAATAATCGCGAGAACCCATCGGCCCCCGATAATCAGAATCGACATTCACAGCCGCGCCGCGCCGGCCAAGATCGAGATTGAAGCCGCGCGAGGCGCGACGAGCCTCGCGATTTTCGCCCGGCGATAAAATCAGCGCCGCGCCGCGCCGAGAGCGAAAGCACACGCGACCCGAGAGACCGCGGCGGCGGCGGCGGCGGCGCTCTTTCCTCCGATGCAGCGGCCCGACGGCTGCGTGCCGCGAGTGCAGATGCGCGCCGGGCTTACACCTGTCGCTCGGTGTCATAACGCCGCGGCTGCCCTCCGCAGCCTTTCGCAGAAGGCCGGATGCATCGTCGCGCATTGTTTCGCAAACGGGACTGGGATTCTCTCTTTTTCCTCGACGAGGGATATTGGTTAAGCGGTTTGTTAATGCGATTGCGGCCTGCGGATGCTGAAGATGAGCTTCTCGGGGAAGGCAGCATCTTTCCAACGTAAATCAGTTACTTATTAGATACTTTTGGAGAGGTTTTAATGCATTTTCTGAAATTAATTTATTACCGGCCGCATGCTGCTATTATAAAGTTATTATTTAGAAGTTGAATAATAAATACTTCTAAAACTACAGCATTTTAACTTAAGCGAACGCCGCCAAAGGTTATAATAATCGCACGTAACGTCAGCACTGTCATTTCCCGAATGCCTGATCAAGCTCTGCCGTCTCCAATTTTTCATCAACAAATCGCCGCCGGCGAAATTATCGCGCGCGCTTCTTCTCCCGCTCTCGGAAGTCCGGCGGGCTCTTACGCGGGGCAGACGCGCAGTCGCGCCGTCGTCGCGCGCGCGCGGGCAATTACCGTCGCGGCATGCGAGGACTGGAGAAACGCTTCCGGTCGGTCGCGCGAACGGCGCCGACTGTACGGTATGCAGAGCGCACGGGGTTGCACGGCGTCGACTTGCTCCCGTGCGAGCGGGCGTGATGGATCGCGGATGCGCTTTTTTGAGTTGCTGAGCGACGATTGATTTGTTGGCGCTGTTTAGGTTGAATGGGATTGTTCGTAGCGGGAGTATTGAATGCGTAATTTGGAAATTTGAAATGAAAGTAAATTTGTTGGTAAGCGCGTCAATTATATTGATGGCGCTTTGTATCAATGAAAGTTAATAATTACTAATAATTCATAAATGCTATTACTAAATATTTTTCAAAACTTTTGATTTATTATAGCAAATAAATTATTGCCATGGAAATTTCATAAATAATATATTGTTTACATTGTCGACTTTCTAAGCTTTTAGAAATTGGTAATAATACATCATTAAGCGTTAAAAAATTTCAAAATATTACGTAGCCATCAATTCACATAAATAAATATGTAATTTATAATCACGGAAGGTATTATAAGAATACTTGTATACAATAGAAATTTAAATTACAATCTTTAATTGAACAATAGCATAATTAAAAAACGTTATTACCAAAAGAAAGTCCTTTATTACATGCATTTCCACCAATATTTCTAATCGGATTCTAAATTACACGATTATTAGCATCAACATAAATCCCAAAACAGCCGATTAATTAAAAAAACCGGTCTATCCGATTAAAATCTGCATCCGTTGAATCTCGCACACAAACAAATAAAAAATCTCGCCTACTTCCACTCTTTCTCCTCGCTCAGGACAAATTTAATGCCCATTAATTAGGCAGCGCATCACCGCACAGCCCGCCGCTAATAGACTCCAATATTTACAAGGATGCCGACGTCAGGCTGGCCGTGTAAAACGATGTATCACCCCGGCAATAATCACAGGATCGGGAAGAAAGAAATTCAGCCGGTCGAAATTGAGAAAGTGCCTTCGCACCAAGATCCGGGCGCCGGGCCATTTTAGAAATTTCGTTCCTTTTTTTTTATTTATTTCTTTTTTTTTTGTTGTCGTCTAACACTTGAATTCGAAAGGCGAAAGGTCGATCGTCAATCGTCACTTTTGAGGTGAAAGGAGAAAGGGACGTCTTCGTCGAAGAATTTCAGGAAAAAAGGAGGAAAGAAAAGGCAACCTTGCCTCCGGGCAACCGATGTCGCTACGCTCTGAATATGGAGAAATTAGTATACCATCCTTTCGTGGGAAGAAGAATCCGATAATGGGTAATTAGTGTCGCCGGGGGATCGCGTTCGCGTGCGCGAACCTCTCCACCTTTTTTACGAGCGACGCGTAACGACCACTGCCTCTCTTTTTTTTTCAGGTTAATTTCAATTTTGAAACTGGCCTTCGCAGGAGCTTTACAGCGCTGTCGGCTGCTCCGAGGAGTGTGCTTTTCACGAGTGATAAATCTTTAGGGTACATTTATATGCGCCGTCGCGCGACATTACTTTTCCGCCGCGGGAGATCTTTATTCTTCGCCGCTGAAGGGCACCGTTCACTTTTTACGGGGGGCAGTCAATTTGACGATGATTCAGATCACACGGACTCCTGGCTTTTATCAGATTTTCCCCGCGTTTGAAAATTACAATGAAAGAGACGTTTCCTCAATTTTTACAGAGTTTTATTAATATTTTAACCTGTATTCATACATGTATCTCTAAATACAAATCGCTTATTTTATTTACGTTTACGTGACTAGAAACTTTATAGTATACTTACATAAATACATTAGCTTCTAATAATTTATGTGTTCTTAAGTCTGTAATTTAAGACTTCGCAAATGAATCCCGCGCTTTGAATAATTTACAACCGAATTTTTACCGAATTACGAATACCCAACGATCCGTAAAACAATGCGCAATGAAAGTTGCACCATACAGCAATTGCACCCAGTGGAAACTGTTTCATCCGCGCGCAGCCTCGCTCCTCGCGCCGCCGAATTCCGCAAATCAGCGCGCGCTCCCAGCGAGGAAAAGCGCTTTTCCGAGCGGCCCTCTATCCGATTTAACGCGCCTCTCGCGGGCTCTTTTTACGAGGGAAGCGCTATTGCCCAACAGCGCGTAATAACGCGCCGCGTCCCCGTCCGCATTCTCACCTAATCTCGCGCGCGCACCGAGATTGCACCCGCTTTTCACCCGAAACTTTCGCTGCTCGATCCCCCCCCCCCCCCCCTCCATCGTCGAGGAGGCGAGAAGCAGCTGCTGGAAATTGCCGGCTGTTACGCCGAGCGGCGACTCTTTTTCGACTGGCGAAAGTTTTTCGGCTTTTTGTTCCTTAGTAGTAATTACGGCTCGCTTTATTTTCTGTGGATCGCCGGGAATTGAGGATGTAAGAGAGCCGTAAAGATGAATTTCTGAGGAGGCTCGGCGGCAATTAATCTGATTGGATAACTGACTTTTTAAAAACTTGTTTGTTTAAGATATTATTTTACGGGCTGCTGGCTGCACTTTCTTCGACATTTATAATCGCAATACTTAAATTTTTGTTATAGTTTTATATATTTATTATTCACTTTTTTTTTATCACTAAAACATTAATTGAAATTCAGTTTCCAAACGAAAAATGCACGCAGCAAAAAAATTAGCTATTCAATAACTCTCTTATAAACTTGTTATTTAATTTATGAGTTTTAGGCACTTTATAATTAAAGTTTAACGACGAGTAATTAAAAGCCGCGCGGCAGCTCGGGGAAAAAAAGAAGTTCACAAAATATAATTTGCTCTAATTTCGCCAGAAAAATATTGCCGGGCGCGTTACGAAATTTATGGGCGCGAAGAAAATGCAACTTTTTCTAAATTAACGCATTTGCGGCTCACGGGGTAGCCGGAGGAAAATGATTTCCGCAGAAGTAAGGAGCGACGCGGAATGACGTATACGGTTACAGAATTGAGGAGCGTAAAACGAGCCTTAAAAAAATGACAAGTTTCATTAAAAATGTAATTATCAGCTCTTACGCTATCTGTTTAGCTCGCCGTCAAAGAAGCCTTAATTAAATTTAGATGCAGGTAAGTGAAACGCGTTTTTTCCTTCTTTTTACGGTAGAAACGTAGATGGAAATAGCTTCCTTATGTATTAAAGTTTCTCGAAAAAAATCGTTAACGAAATTTGTAATAAATTCGCATAGCATTGACCCAATCCAGAGTCTAACTCCAAATATAAGCTCCCGCCGTCTCTTATACTTTCACCCTCTCTCCTTCCTCGCTAATCGCTAATTCGCTATCTAAAAAATCTAGCGGACTTTCGTTTCTGCCGAAATCTGAGAAAAAAAAGTCTATTAACGAGCCCGGGCCCCTTCCCCTTTCGCCGACGACTCGCGACGGTAATTTCTTATTGCGCAATCGACGCTCTTTAATACTTTTATTTTTAAGCTCGCGTACTTATAAGTCTATTTAGTCTTCGCGCGTATCGGGGTCAGATAAGTCTCAAGGCTGTCCGAGTATCATTTCGGCGCTTCATCCTTGGCGAATGAAATTCGCAAGACTGCACGTACGCGAGGTGTGCGCACACGGATGAGGAAAGTTTTTCTGTTTACGCGAGGGAACGAAGGGAAATTCTCACTCCATTTTCGTTCGGCTCGTTAATTGTTCTTTATGTGGCTGTTATTCTTCGCCGGAGAAGGTGAAATTACGTATTATGTGACACATTTGGTCTTACTTTCGGGACTAAAGAAGAATTAAGATGTGTCTGGCAGATAGAGATGTTATAGCAACTGTCAAAATTATTGTAATTATTGTATGTATTGATATATATGACTGAACAATTTTATATGAAGTATTAATAAAAGTAATAATTATTTTAATTATATTATGTAATTTTCAATAAAATTAGAGATATTAATATATTTATATAATTTCTTCTCATAAATTCCATATTTCACATTTGAATATTCATCAAAGATAATTAAATCTCACTTCAAACATCAACTTCAAACCAAGCAACTCGACCAACCATCGCCCGGAGCAACAGAAAAACTGCAAATCAGCCGCAATCATTTACTCGAGGAGCACATAACACACGCTCCTCGTTTCCGCGCGTAAATTCCGCAACGAGCCGCCTCCGTCTGCGCGGCAAGAGATCGCCTGGCAGCGAGTCCCGGAAAAACTCGGAGCGATCGGGAGATTCTCCTCGAGAGTCGGCTGCATCTCCGTCCGCTTTCTTCGGCCGGCGCCGACCTCTGCCGCGGGGGGGTCAATCCTCGCGCGGGGTTACGATCGAGTTTCTCCTCTCCCGCGTGCAGGAAGTGCAATTCGTATATTTCAGGCGGGAAAACGTTTCGATTCCGATTTAGGGGCTTGCGTGAAAGCGGCCGCTGCTTCTCATCGACGATAATGGCTCTCCCGATGCCAAATTCATGGCGGGATGTAAATTTTGAGGCGGACAAGGTTTGAGGATTTCGTTGCGTTTGCTGTGCGGTATCGTGATGGGAGAATCTAGAGGGTGAATGAAAGCTGTTAATTTTTATCGTAGGTACTCAATTCTTGTTTAATTTTCAAGTGTACATAAAGTGTAAATAATGTAAATAAATCTAGTTTAAGTGTAAATAAATTAGATACGCAGAGGAAGTAGGAAAAAATCCCTAACGCATTTAAGTTGTAAGTTATTTTAATTGATTTTTCCTGTTACAAGGAAATGGCAAGCGATTATTAACGATCTTTATTACAGTCAAAAACGAACCATTAGTTTAAGTGTCATGGCAACATTTTTCGTGCAATCAATTACCCTCGAGTCGACAAAGTAATAGACAACACTGTGTCCTCTAAGACGCGGTGAAATGACGAATGGGAAAATCGTCGACATTTTCGCATGTTTGAAGTGTTACAAAATTTCATGGCGTCACTTTTACAATGGAGTTCCGATCTACTGTATCAAAATTTAATAACAGCCTAGGGAATAGTATGCTTTATTGTTCTGTCTGAATGAAGGTACCCGTTTTCCTTATTTCCTGCGTTTCGTAAGCTGGTTCAAAAGACTCTTAATCGGTGAAATGATGTATGCATTTGTAATAGCGGTGTTATTAGGTTTTAAACTGTTACGTACATAAACATTAACTTTTTCTGTTCAAATGATTGATCTTTCATCCGAATATTCAATAAAACTTGAAAAACTTTTTACAAATTGACTTATTAAATAATAAATAACTCTTTGATGCGAAGGCAATGTAACATGTGTTACCGCTGCTGTCTTACTTGTTTTAATTTATTAACTTGAAAGAAGTACAGAATTACCAATAAATGTACCGATTAATAAAAATGAATCAATAAAATGATTTCGAAATTCATCGCAATGACTTAACATTAATTTTGACATTTTAAATCTGCGATAGATTCTATTCTGTAAAATAAAAGTTTCCTAAAACCTTCCAATTTTGACTTTCGCAAAAACCTGAAGCTAGAAAAGAATTTAGAACTCGTTGGACTATTTCCAATAAAGGCAAAACTCAGACCTTGGCGGGCTGTTACGCATCTTTTGCAATGAATTGCACTTTGTGAAATATTTTTTTACGAGCCTCAAATAATGAGCCTTAAAATATCTTGCGCAAGAACTAACCAATCATCTTGCAAGACGAAGTCGAACGATAAATCTCGATCTACTTAGCAAGTGAACGGCTAACGCGACTGGAATATTATTTACTGCGAATCTAGCGGTAAGTTGGGGTGAAGAAACATGCCCCTTTGTGGATTTGAAAGCTTGATTCGAACTGGCACTTGAATGTAAAAATATATTTGAATTTCTCGTTTGTTTTGATGCGGCGATAAATTCGTTAATTAAATATATTTATATTTAATATAAGCTTTTTTTAATTCGCTTACATTTTTTCTTATTTTATTTAAAGGTAAAGTGAACAATAGAAGTCCAATTATTAAATTGGAATTAAAAAATGTATTTTCGCCACAATTCTTTTCAAACAAAATCTACAAGAAAATATTATTTTTCTCAAAAATGTCAATTTCTCTTCTTAGTCTCCTTGTTCCTATCTTCGTGTTTTAGATTTTCGTTGTCGTTTATGCCAATATTGATGCCATACCCATCACTGTGCGATGAAACCCACTGTTTTATGTTTTTATAAATTTTGTTAGCGGTTTTAGGTAAGTTTACTAAAAAGCTTTTCGTTTTACCGGCCAAATAGTAGGCAGCAGATTTCAGCTGAGCTCCAATATCTGGATACTGCTCTTTACTATTTGCATAATTATCATTCTTCTTTGTTGGTTTGTTCTCGGATTTCGCTTCTCTCTTATATCTTTCTACTGAGCTATGAATCGAATTACTGAACTCAAAATTTTTCGAAGGATGTCCCTTGTTACCTTGATTTACTGAAAGCGATATGTCATGGTTGTTACCTAAATGTTTCATCGAAGTAGGTTGGCGATCATTTGCTAGTTCTTTGATTTTCTTCCCTACGATTGTAATTCCAGACTTAATACCATCTTCTAAGATGGTAATTATTCCTTCCGACTTTGGTTTTCCATCATCCTTATAGCTAGATTTGTGGGGTTCACTAGAATCTGATTTACCTGGTTTTGAGTGTCCTTTAGTTGGTTTACCATAGCTTGGTTTTGAATGTGAACCGTGACCGATTTGGCTTGATTTGCGGTTTCCTTTGCCATGATTTGACTTTCTGTGAATATCTTTATCAGATTTTGTCGAAAGAGGTTTAAGATCATTTACTAGATCCTTGACCTTTTTCCCTATGTTTGTAACTCCAGACTTAATACCATCTCCTAAGATGGTAATTATTCCTTCCGACTTTGGTTTTCCATTATCCTTATAGCTAGATTTGTGGGATCCACTAGAATCTGATTTACCTGGTTTTGAGTGTCCTTTAGTTGGTTTACCATAGCTTGGTTTTGAATGTGAACCGTGATCGATTTGACTTGATTTGTGGTTTCCTCTGCCATGATATGGCTTTCTGTGAATATCTTTGTCGGAATTTGTCGCAAGAGGGTTAAGACTATTTACTAGATTTTTGACTTTCTTCCCTACCTTCGCAACTCCAGTTGTAATACCATCTTTTACGTTCGTAACTCCAGATGCAATATCATCTTTTATGTTTGTAACTCCAGATGTAATATCATCTGTTAAGTTCGTAATTATTCCTTCATCCTCGGATTTCCTATGATCCTTATAGCTAGATTTATGGGGTCTACTAGAATCCGATTTACCTGGTTTGGAGTGTCCTTTAGTTGGTTTATCATAGCTTGGTTTTGAATGTGAACCGTGACCGATTTGGCTTGATTGGCGGTTTCCTTCGCCATGATATGGCTTTCTGTGAATATCTTTGTCGGATTTTGTCGCAAGAGGGTTAAGACTATTTACTAGATTCTTGACTTTCTTCCCTACCTTTGCAACTCCAGTTGTAATACCATCTTTTACGTTCGTAACTCCAGATGCAATACCATCTTTTATGTTTGTAACTCCAGATGTAATATCATCTGTTAAGTTCGTAATTATTCCTTCATCCTCGGATTTCCTA